>NW_025555763.1:5000-26629 GCF_020424385.1 Procambarus clarkii
TGTAGTAGACATAAGGAAAAATAAATTGGTTAGAAAAGCGGGGTCTAAGAGCTAATAGCTCACTTCTGCAGATACAAATCGTAAATACAAATAGTAAATACACAAACATTTAAAAATACATTTAATTTAAATGATATTCTAATATATTAGAACGCTGAATCAGCTGGATACTGTTTCACACATGCTGTGATCACGAAACATTATATATATATATATATATATATATATATATATATATATATATATATATATATACACACACACACACAGATACATATGTCAATGCCTCTTACGTGTATGTCGTAAAATCTATAATTATTTTCCAATTTTTTAATTTCTCTTTCGATATTCGGGTTAATATATCCAGTTGTTTAATCCACGATTAGGGGGGTTGCTTGTGTTCGTCCGTTGCTGGTTAGGACAAAACAGTTGTTTTTTTGACGTAGTGGCAAATGCAGAGCCCGAGCCGGATACAACGAAGTCAGGACCTACTTACACGCTGTGGGGAAGAGCGGAATTAATATAATCTAAAGAAAATCAATAGAAAATGTAATAATTACCTTTTCTATAATTATTACCTTAATAAATGGATTAATAATAGGATTATTATCCATTTTACAAATCAATTACGAGGCAGCTTAAGAACATAGGCGAGGGGGAGTTTAATATATCCATAAATCCATAAATATTATCAATACGAATTTTTTTGTGTATAGTGTAATCACCCAGCGTTGTAAATTGGTAGTGGAGGGAACCATCAATAATAGACGAGACGAGAGATGTATTATAGCAGGTGATTACCTTAATGAGAACAGAGTACCTTCGTTGCTCAGGTAATTTTGTGTATTGGGGGAGTGATGGGGGGGGGGATGGTGAGTGGGGGGGGGATGGTGAATGAGTGAGGGGGAAGAGGGAATATAATGAGTGTGGGGTGTATAATGAATGAGATGAGAGGGGGGGGGGAAGTGGGGATTTGTTGAGTCTACTCTGAGAACTCACCTGTACTCATTTACTGGGGCTGCCGAGTTGAATTTCAGCTTTTTTGACCATACGTATTGGATTGTGTTATATCTTATATGTTATATCTATATTGAAGTTATGTATGATAGTATGATATGTTTTGAGTAATTACCTAAGTGTAGTTACAGGATGAGAGCTACGCTCGTGGTGTCCCGTCTTCCCGGTACTCTTTGTCATATAACGTTTTGGCCTCCACCACCTCACTTGACTTGTTCCAACCGTCTACCCACTCTGTTTGCAAAACAAAAGTTTCTAATGTTTTTTTCTCGGCACCTTTGTTTCCTTAGCTTGAATCTGTGTCCTCTTGTTTGGGAAATTGTTAGTTTCAAGAATTCCTATTTGTCAATTTGATAAATTCCTGTTATTATTTTGTAAGTTAGTGTGTGTGTGTGTGTGTGTGTGTGTGTGTGTGTGTGTGTGTGTGTGTGTGTGTGTGTTAGAGAGAAAAGGAAGAGAGAGAGAGAGAGAGGAGAGGAAGATGTGCACAGTAAAAGCTGAGAAAGAGGAGAGAGAGAGAAAGGGAAAGGTGGAGTTTAATGTAGAGGAGTAAGTAGAATAGAAAGTGAGGTGAAGATGGAATGGAAGGTGACGGTGGAAGAGAAGGGAGAGTACAAAGAGAGAGAGAGAGAGAGGGTGGTAAAGGGAAAGGGCTGATGTGAGAAGGGAGTCTGAGAGTGACAGATACAGAGAAAGTTTCAAATATTATTATTCTCAAGATAACTTGTTTACTGTGAGCTTGATGATCCTCTTCCCCTCATTTGCCCTCCTTTCTCCTCCCTTTCATTTACCTTACTTTCTCTTCTCTTCATTTACCTTACTTTCTCTCCTTTCGTTTATCTTCCTTTCTCCTGTCCCCTCCTCCAATATTCTTCCACCAGTCCTCTCCTCTCCTCTCCTCTCCTCTCACGCCACTATCCCTCTATTCTTCCCCCTCACTTATTCTTTTACACTTTGCCCCTTTCTCTCTAACCTCAATTTTCTCCTTTTACACCTGCCTCTCTCTTTTTACAATTCTTCCGCTATCTTTTTACAACTCTTTCCCCCTCCTTTCCAAATCTTTTCCATACTGACAGGTGAGACACACCTTCAGGTGATACATACTTACACGACACATAGTAACACACGTGATACAACATGACACACATTATTGAGTCGACCCAACCTCGCAAAACTTCTAAATGGGTTTAGAAGTGTCTTTTGAGATTGTCCCGGGAATTACCGGGGCCCCCAATGTGGTGTGTGTGTGTACAAGAGAGAATATGTCTGGCTGTCCTGGGATGGAGGCCAGGCGCTGGAGCCCAACCTTACCCAATTTTGCACAGTGATTGCTGTTGGGTATGCTGTAACTGTGTGTGTGTGTGTGGGAAGGGGCCAAATAATGGGTTATAGGGCCAAATAATGGGTTATAGGGCCAAATAATGGGTTATAGGGCCAAATAATGGGT
Organism: Procambarus clarkii; assembly: GCF_020424385.1. Classification (NCBI taxonomy): domain Eukaryota; kingdom Metazoa; phylum Arthropoda; class Malacostraca; order Decapoda; family Cambaridae; genus Procambarus; species Procambarus clarkii. Next base: position 7,465 of record NW_025555763.1, read on the forward strand.
TAATTGACAGATATCAGGAAAGGTTTTTAATGACGTGTAATTGGGGTATTACTTGTAAACAGAATGGGAACGGTAATATATATATATATATATATATATATATATATATATATATATATATATATATATATATATATATATATATGATATAGTATGATATATAGATATATACTGTGATCGCAGCCTGACGTATGAGTCAGTCTCAGCCTGGTTGATCAGGTATCCTTTAGAGGTGTTTATCCATGTTCTCTCTTGAACACTGTGAGGGGTCGGTCAGTTATGTCCCTTATGTGTAGTGGAAGCGTGTTGAACAGTCTCGGGCCTCTGATGTTGATAGTTCTCTCTTAAACACTGTGAGGGGTCGGCCAGTTATGTCCCTTATGTGTAGTGGAAGCGTGTTGAACAGTCTCGGACCTCTGATGTTGATAATTCTCTCTTGAACACTGTGAGGGGTCGGCCAGTTATGTCCCTTATGTGTAGTGGAAGCGTGTTGAACAGTCTCGGGCCTCTGATATTGATAGAGTTCTCTCTCAGAGTACCTGTTGCACCTCGGCTTTTCAACGGGGGTGTTCTGCACATCCTGCCATGTCTTCTGGTATCATGTGATGTAATTTCTGTGTGCAGGTTTGGGACCGGCCCCTCAATTATTTTCCACGTATAGATTATTATGTACCTCTCCCGCCTGCGCTCAAAGGAGTACAGATTTAGGCTCTTTAGTCGGTCCCAGTAGTTTAGATGTTTTACTGAGTGGATTCTAGCAGTAAAGGATCTCTGCACGCTTTCCAGGTCAGCAATTTATCCAGCTTTGAAAGGGGCTGTCATTGTGCAGCAGTACTCCACTCTAGAGAGCACAAACGTTTTGAAAAGTATCATCATCGGTATAGCATCTCTAGTGTGAAAAGTTCTTGTTATCCAACCTGTCATTTTTCTTGCAGTTGTGACGGCTACTTTATTGTGTTCTTTAAAGGTAAGTTCTTCCGACATGAGTACACCCAGATCCTTTACATTGCCTTTTCGTTCTATGTTATGATTTCCCTGAGTTTTGTACGTGGTTTCCGTTTTTATATTTTCATTTTGGGCTCTTTGGTCCCGCCTCTCAACGGTCAATCAACAGGTGTACAGTTTCCTGAGCCTACTGGGCTCTATCATATCTACACTTGGAGCTGTGTATGGAGTCAGCCTCCACCACATCACTTCCTAATGCATTCCATTTATCTACTATGACACTGAAAAACTCTTTCTAACGTCTCTGTGACTCAGTTGGGCACTCAATTTCCACCTGTGTCCCCTAGTGCGTGTGTCCTTTGTGGTAAATAACCTGTCTTTATCTACCCTATCAATTCCTCTAAGAATCTTGTATGTGGTGATCATGTCCCCCCTCTAACGCTTCTGTCTCCCAGTGACGTGAGGTTTAATTCCCGTAGTCTCTCCTCGTAGCTCATACCCCTCAGTTCGGGTACTAGTCTCGTGGCAAACCTTTGAACCTTTTCCAGTTTAGTCTTATGCTTGACTAGATATGGACTTCATGCTGGAGCCGCATACTCCAGAATTTGTCTGACATATGTGGTATACAAAGTTCTGAAAGATTCCTTACACAAGTTTCTAAAGGATGTTCTTATGTTAGCCAACCTGGCATATGCCGTTGATGTTATCCTCTTGATATGAGCTTCAGGGGACAGATCTGGCCCCAGGTCTTTCTCTCTCTCAGACTCTTGAAGGATTTCATCTCCCAAATGATACCTTGTATCTGGTTTCCTGCGCCCTACACCTATCTTTATTACATTGCATTTGCTTTGGTTAAACTCTAACAACCATTTGTTCAACCATTTCTGCAGCTTGTCCAGGTCTTGAAGCCTCAAGCTATCCTCTGTCTTAATCCTTCTCATAATTTTGGCGTCGTCAGCAAACATTGAGAGGAATGAGTCTATACCCTCTGGGAGATCATTTACGTATATCAGAAACAGGATAGGCCCGATTTTAGAGCCCTGCGGGACTCCACTGGTGACTTGACGCCAATCTGAGATCTCACCCCTCACTGTAACTCTCTGCTTCCTATTGCTTAGGTACTCCCTTATCCACTGGAGCGCCCTACCAGTTACTCCTGCCTGTTTCTCCAGCTTATGCATCAACCTTTTATGGGGTACTGTGTCAAAGGCTTTCCGACAGTCCAAAAATGCCGTCCGCCCATCTGCAGTGTGTGTATGTGTATGTGTGTGTGGGGGGGGGGAGGGGGGTGTTGTGTATTATATATGCACGTGAAACGTAAAAACGAAAAATATAAAATTTTCTTGATATGAATAATTTTGAGGCGACTCTCTGCAGTTCAACAATAAGGGCCAAGAATGGAAGAGAAGTGAGGCAGTTGAGTAATTATTCATTCCATTGTGAACGAGGTGAATAATTGAGTTAGTGAGCAAGCCAACTACCAACCAGTGAGCAACCAGCCAACCAACCAACCAGCCAACCAACCAACCAACCAACCAACCAACCAACCAACCAACCAACCAACCAACCAACCAACCAGCCAACCAACCAACCAACCAACCAACCAACCAACCAACCAACCAACCAACCAACCAACCAACCAACCAACCAACCAACCAACCAACCAACCAACCAACCAAGCAGGAAGTCAACCAGCCAACCAACCAACCAACCAACCAACCAACCAACCAACCAACCAACCAACCAACCAAGCAGGAAGTCAACCAGCCAACCAACCAACCAACCAACCAACCAACCAACCAACCAAGCAGGAAGTCAACCAGCCAACCAACCAACCAACCAACCAACCAACCAACCAACCAACCAACCAACCAGCCAACCAACCAACCAACCAACCAACCAACCAACCAACCAAGCAGGAAGTCAACCAGCCAACCAGCCAGCCAGTCAATCAACCAACCAGCCAACCAGCCAGCCAACCAACCAAGCAGGAAGTCAACCAGCCAACCAACCAACCAACCAACCAACCAGCCAGCCAACCAACCAACCAACCAACCAACCAACCAACCAACCAACCAGCCAACCAACCAACCAACCAACCAACCAACCAACCAACCAGCCAGCCAACCAACCAACCAACCAACCAACCAACCAGCCAACCAACCAACCAACCAACCAGCCAACCAACCAACCAACCAAGCAGGAAGTCAACCAGCCAACCAATCAGTCATTCACTTCATAAAGCACCACAATTGGCCATTGTCTCCCGGGACGCAAGAAAGCCGATGGGTTCGCCGTTACCAGGGGAACCAGGGGATTAAAATGGCCAGGCTAATGACCCGTTACCATTGTCTCGGTGCGTTGGCTGGCCGAATGTGAGGCCATGACCCGGTGCTCTGTGCTGCGACTCGTTACCTGGGATGCTTGTGTGTGGCTCTCCCGGGTGCTGAGGTCAGATATCCCAACTTGGGACATTTTAAATATGGGTGGTACGTTGTTCCATCCCGGACCCTTAACTGGTCGGGGGTATGATGGGTCGTTACTCTTGTTTCAGTCTAGAGGTGTGTCTGGTTGTGTTCTGGGATGTGTCTGGGATCTGGGATGTGTCTGGCCGTATTCTGGGATCTGGGATGTGTCTGGCTGTGTTCTGGGATGTGTCTGGCTGTGTTCTGGGATGTGTCTGGCCGTGTTCTGGTATCTGGGATCTGGGATGTGTCTGGCTGTGTTCTGGGATCTGGGATGTGTCTGACTGTGTTCTGGGATGTGTCTGGCTGTGTTCTGGGATGTGTCTGGCTGTGTTCTGGGATGTGTCTGGCTGTGTTCTGGGATGTGTCTGGCTGTGTTCTGGGATGTGTCTGACTGTGTTCTGGGGGTCTCTCTCTACCCCTCACTTCCGTACCTTGCCAATGTGTCCCCTCTCTCTCTCTCTCTCTCTCTCTCTCTCTCTCTCTCTCTCTCTCTCTCTCTCTCTCTCTCTCTCTCTCTCTCTCTCTCTCTCTCTCTCTCTCTCTCTCTCTCTTCCCCATCTCCACCTCTCATCCTATTTCTCCTTTCGTCTCTCTCCTCTGTCCCCCCCCCACCATCATGCCCTCTTCACCCTCCATTTCGTCCCATTCTCTTCCCCTCTAATGGTGGGCAGAGTGTCTTCTGCCTTTACGAAACCCTTTACGAAGTCTTGTTTCGTAAAGGGTTGGCGCTCGTTCCCTAATTTTCAAAGTGGTTGGTCACCGTTCCTTCTGTCTGACCTATCCCAGCTCCTCTCCTGTCTATCCCAGCTCCTCTCCTGTCTATCCCAGCTCCTCTCCTGTCTATCCCAGCTCCTCTTCTGCCTATTCCAGCTCCTCTCCTGTCCCCACACCCCCCTCTCAAGATCTACGAAGTCGTAGCAGTTTAGTGCTTCCCCCCCCCCCCCCCATTACGGGCTCACCATAGCCCGTGCTACATGGACACTTCGTCCTGAGTAGCTAAATCTTTAACAACAACAACAACAACAGTGCTTTCCCTTCATAATTACCTTACTGGTATCTAAGATAACACTCAGATTACCTAGAGGCAGGTAGCTTCCCACCAATAGCGAGGTCAATTTACATTATATAAAGAAGAGATTACAACGAGATCGTAATCCAAGGAGCTTAACGAGGGGAGGGGAAGAAGCTCGTTAACCAGTGGGAAATTACTCTGGCTTTCAGTAACAGTCCTGTGTCATCGGTCCTGTTTAATTCGCCTTGCATATATGTGTATAGCCTTCTATATAAGTGTTTGTGTAAAGTAGAATGTGCAGGCTAGGTTATCTTGAGGTTATCTTGAGATGATTTCAGGGCTTTTAGTGTCCCCGCGGCCCGGTCCTCGACCAGGCCTCCACCCCCAGGAAGCAGCCCGTGACAGCTGACTAACACCCAGGTACCTATTTACTGCTAGGTAACAGGGGCATAGGGTGAAAGAAACTCTGCCCAATGTTTCTCGCCGGCGCCTGGGATCGAACCCAGGACCACAGGATCACAAGTCCAGCGTGCTGTCCGCTCGGCCGACCGGCTCCCTAAAGGCTGTGTGGGTTTGTCTCTCAAGCTGCAGCTGAATTGTGGCTTAGTGCTATGTGCAGTTGCAAAGTAGAATTGTATGCATTACGATTAACAATTGTCATGTAAAAAGTTTCACTCATTTTATTTTCATTTAAATTCGGATTTTTATTTACGGATTTACAGCCACCTTTAATAAGGTGGTTGTAAGTTATTATGAGATAAGAATACTACTACCACAACAACAACAATTACTGCTACCACCATCATTACTACTACTATTGGTCCATAAGAACATAAGAACATAAGAACAAAGGTAACTGCAGAAGGCCTATTGGCCCATACGAGGCAGCTCCTATTCTATAACCACCCAATCCCACTCATATACTTGTCCAACCCGTGCTTGAAACAATCGAGGGACCCCACCTCCACAATGTTACGCGGCAATTGGTTCCACAAATCAACAACCCTGTTACTGAACCAGTATTTACCCAAGTCTTTCCTAAATCTAAACTTATCCAATTTATATCCATTGTTTCGTGTTCTGTCCTGTGTTGATACTTTTAATACCCTATTAATATCCCCCCGGTTATGTCCATTCATCCACTTGTAAACCTCTATCATGTCACCCCTTACTCTTCGCCTTTCCAGTGAATGCAACTTAAGCTTTGTTAATCTTTCTTCATATGAAAGATTTCTAATTTGGGGAATTAACTTAGTCATCCTACGCTGGACACGTTCTAGTGAATTTATATCCATTCTATAATATGGCGACCAAAACTGAACTGCATAATCTAAATGGGGCCTAACTAGAGCAAGATATAGCTTGAGAACCACACCAGGTGTCTTGTTACTAACGCTGCGATTAATAAATCCAAGTGTCCGATTTGCCTTATTACGAACATTTATGCATTGATCCTTTTGTTTTAAATTCTTACTAATCATAACTCCCAGATCCCTTTCGCAATCCGACTTCGCAATCACAACACCATATAGCTCGTATCTTGTAACTCTATCATCATTACCTAACCTCAGAACTTTACATTTATCAGCATTAAACTGCATCTGCCAATCCTTTGACCATTTCAAAACCCTATCTAGATCAACTTGAAGTGATAGTGAGTCCTCCTCCGAATTAATTTCCCTACCGATTTCGTATCATCGGCAAATTTGCAAATGTTGCTACTCAAACCTGAATCTAAATCATTTATATATATTATAAACAACAGAGGTCCCAGGACAGAGCCTTGAGGCACTCCACTTACAACATTTTCCCACTCTGACTTGATTCCATTTATACTAACTCTCTGTTTCCTTTGGTATAGCCATGCCCTAATCCAGCTTAATATAGCACCCCCAATACCATGAGACTCTATTTTTTAATCAGTCTTTCATGTGGCACTGTATCAAAAGCTTTGCTAAAGTCAAGGTATACAACATCGCAATCCTTACCACTATCAACTGCCTCAACAATGCTAGAATAAAAAGATAACAAATTTGTTAAACATGAACGGCCATTTATAAAACCATGTTGCGACTCAATTATTAATTTATGTTTTTCAAGATGAAGACGAATTTTATTTGCTATTATAGATTCGAGTAACTTTCCCACAATAGACGTTAGGCTAATTGGTCGATAGTTAGACGCAAGTGATCTATCTCCTTTCTTAAAAACTGGTATCACATTAGCAACTTTCCAAAACTCTGGCACTCTGCCTGACTCTATTGATTTATTAAATATGGTTGACAGTGGGTCGCAAAGCTCCTCTTTGCATTCTTTAAGCACCCTAGCAAACACTTCATCCGGCCCTGGGGATTTGTTTGGTTTGAGTTTTACTATTTGTTTAAGAACATCCTCCCTGGTAACTGCTAAACTCGTCAACCTGTCCTCGTCCCCACCCACATAGACTTGTTCGGCTGAAGGCATATTGTTAAGTTCCTCTTTAGTAAATACAGATACAAAATATTTATTAAAAATACTACTCATCTCTTCATTACTATCTGTTATTTGACCTCCATACGAGGCAGCTGCTATTGGTCCATACGAGGCAGCTGCTATTGGTGCATACGAGGCAGCTGCTATTGGTCCATACGAGGCAGCTGCTATTGGTGCATACGAGGCAGCTCCTATTGGTCCATACGAGGCAGCTCCTATTGGTCCATACGAGGCAGCTGCTATTGGTGCATACGAGGCAGCTCCTATTGGTCCATACGAGGCAGCTCCTATTGGTCCATACGAGGCAGCTGCTATTGGTCCATACGAGGCAGCTGCTATTGGTCCATACGAGGCAGCTCCTATTGGTCCATACGAGGCAGCTCCTATTGGTCCATACGAGGCAGCTGCTATTGGTCCATACGAGGCAGCTCCTATTGGTCCATACGAGGCAGCTCCTATTGGTCCATACGAGGCAGCTCCTATTGGTCCATACGAGGCAGCTGCTATTGGTCCATACGAGGCAGCTGCTATTGGTCCATACGAGGCAGCTCCTATTGGTCCATACGAGGCAGCTCCTATTGGTCCATACGAGGCAGCTCCTATTGGTCCATACGAGGCAGCTGCTATTGGTCCATACGAGGCAGCTCCTATTGGTCCATACGAGGCAGCTCCTATTGGTCCATACGAGGCAGCTCCTATTGGCAAATACGAGGCAGCTCCTATTGGTCCATACGAGGCAGCGCCTATTGGCAAATACGAGGCAGCTCCTATTGGTCCATACGAGGCAGCTCCTATTGGTCCATACGAGGCAGCTGCTATTGGTCCATACGAGGCAGCTCCTATTGGTCCATACGAGGCAGCTCCTATTGGTCCATACGAGGCAGCTCCTATTGGCAAATACGAGGCAGCTCCTATTGGTCCATACGAGGCAGCGCCTATTGGCAAATACGAGGCAGCTCCTATTGGTCCATACGAGGCAGCTCCTATTGGCAAATACGAGGCAGCTCCTATTAGTCCATACGAGGCAGCTCCTATTGGCAAATACGAGGCAGCTCCTATTGGTCCATACGAGGCAGCTCCTATTGGTCCATACGAGGCAGCTCCTATTGGTCCATACGAGGCAGCGCCTATTGGTCCATACGAGGCAGCTCCTATTGGTCCATACGAGGCAGCTCCTATTGGTCCATACGAGGCAGCGCCTATTGGCAAATACGAGGCAGCTCCTATTGGTCCATACGAGGCAGCTCCTATTGGCAAATACGAGGCAGCTCCTATTGGTCCATACGAGGCAGCTCCTATTGGTCCATACGAGGCAGCTCCTATTGATCCATACACATGCAGTTCCTAATTATATCCACCCAAAATCATTCCTGTCTTACCTACGGTTGAAACAATCCAGAGGTCCCATCTTTATAATGTTACCTGGTAACTTGCTCTATAACTTAGTTACCCTATTTCATAACCAGTATTTACCCAGGGTCTTTCTTTGAATCACTTATCCAATTTATAGTTTGTTTTTGTTGTTTATGTCTGTTTCGTTGTTGTTTTCTTACCGTACCGCTGTTATTGATTATAATCCTATCATGCCTAGATTATTGCTTCTATAATTCACGGCTATAATTATCATAGCCGTATAATGTTGCTATGATTTATCGTTCCGCTGTAGTCTATATAATGCCGCTATGATCTATCATTGTATACGTCGCAGTGATGTATTCTTCCCCTCAAACACGTGTCACCTGTCTCTCACACAGGTGTTCTGTCTCTCCGACAGGTGTTCTGTCTCTTCCTACAGGTGTTCTGTTTCTCCCTACAGGTGTTCTGTTTCTCCCTACAGGTGTTCTGTTTCTCCCTACAGGTGTTCTGTTTCTCCCACAGGTGTTCTGTTTCTCCCACAGGTGTTCTGTCTATCCGACAGGTGTTCTGTTTCTCCCTACAGGTGTTCTGTTTCTCCCTACAGGTGTTCTGTCTCTCCCACAGGTGTTCTGTTTCTCCCTACAGGTGTTCTGTTTCTCCCTACAGGTGTTCTGTCTCTCCCACAGGTGTTCTGTCTATCCGACAGGTGTTCTGTCTCTCCCACAGGTGTTATGTCTATCCGACAGGTGTCCTGTCTCTCCCACAGGTGTCCTGTCTCTCCCACAGGTGTCCTGTCTCTCCCACAGGTGTCCTGTCTCTCCCACCGTCCAAGTCACAGAGGGTATAGATTCGTTAATCGTTAATCTCAAAGGATCGTTCAATATGTTCGTCAAGCGTTAAAAGGTGCTCGTTAAACGTGTTAGTCCAACATTAAACACAAATGATCGTTTAACGTGCTCGTTTAACGTTAAACAGAAGTGCTCGTTAAATGTGTTCTTGCGTTTATTACATTTGTTATTCATTTCTGCCATAAACCAAATGTTTATCAACACTACGCAATACGGTTCGTCATACGTTTATTCTCGTTAACCGTTTGAACGAGAAACTTTTTCCCATGTTAAACGTTGGTGCGCGTCAAACGTCCCACAATACTGAACAATAGTATTTTATTCAAGGTGTTCTTAACATTGAACATCATTTAACATTTGTCCTCGTTAAACTGTTGGTCGTTAAACCTGTGATCACGTTGAACAACTGTTACTTGCGCCAGGCTGACAAGTTTCGTTGTAAGCATTATAGTGCATACTAAACGTCTACACACATCGTTAGTCGTTAAACGCTCTATAATACACAGTAACAGGCTCGTTAAACAATATTGAACACTAAAAGCATTTCTGCAGAAGACATATTTATTAATTTTTTTGGTTTGCTAATGCTATTACCATTTGCGCTGTCGTCTATCTATCAGTTCAGGAATTATCTATTGGTACGTCCCTCGATACGCCAATAGATAATTTGTTAATGGGATTGCGTTGTATGTCGTTAAAAGTGTGATAAATCAGGGACTTGAAGGTCACATAGAGACGAGGAGTCGGATGGAAGGATCCGACGGTCTCGCTTCCTGCAGGTCGGGGTTCGATCCCCAACCGTCCGTCCAAGTGGTTGGGCACCATACGTCCCATTCCAAATCCTTATCCCTTCCCAGTGCTATATAGTCGTAATGGCTTGGCGCTTCTCTTGATAAGTCCATTCCTGAATTCGTTTGTACAATTACACTTGACGGTAAAGGGGTTTGAATCACCTCGTTCGCGGCTTTGACAAGCCTGTTATGATCTTGGTTTAAGACTTAAGCTAACAGCTGTTGTTGCTACTATTATTACTACTATTGAATAGCATGAAGTTAGCATTTTCAACATGAATTCCCTCGTTTGCTACATCTCTAAATCATTTCCTGCTGATTTTCCTCTCAATTTCCTGATTTTCCTGATTTTGCTCTCAATTTCCTGATTTTCCTGATTTTCCTCTCAATTTCCTGCTTTTCCTGATTTTGCTCTCAATTTCCTGCTTTTCCTGATTTTGCTCTCAATTTCCTGCTTTTCCTGATTTTCCTCTCAATTTCCTGATTTTCCTGATTTTCCTCTCAATGGGGAAACCCTGTCTACTCTGGCCCTCTCTCTCTCTTTTCCCCTTTTCCCCTTTCCTCCTCCTATTTACTCTCCCTCCTCCCCTCTCCTGGCTATTTCTCTTCCCTCCCTCTCTCCATCACCCCTCTGCTAACGTGGAGGCTCTGGTTGTAGGTGTGTGGTACTGGGTTCAGGTGTGTGGTAGTAGGTTCAGGTGTGTGGTAGTTGGCTGATAGTGGTTGGAGAAGTTGGTAATGCTGGAGATGGTGGTAGTGGTGGAGATGGTGGTAGTGGTGGAGATGGTGGTAGTGGTGGAGATGGTGGTAGTGGTGGAGAGGGTGGTAGTGGTGGTGATTTCATGACTTATGACTCAATCCTACAGCCCCCAACATTAACAGACAGGTTAAGAAGGACAGTTTCCACATCTTTAAGACCGAAACGAGAATAATGAAAAGTGGTGAAAGAGTGGTATCCACCTGTGGAGGGTAATTAAGGCCACCACAATGGTTTACTAACTACCCTGCAAGTATACTCTAATCCTGGACCACGTCCAAGACTAGAGTAAACTTTCAGTGTGTATATACAGTGAGACATACAATCTCTTAGTGTATACTTGCCGTCAAGAAGTCTTCAACAAGTGCTATATATATATATAATAGTGATTGGTATGATTAGGTAAACAATGATTGGTTTTGACAGTGATTGTTGTCGTCCAGCATCACCAATCAGTCGATTCACATATTACTCCACATTTATAAAAGGAATCAACCAATCCGTTAACAAACGGGACGTATTATTGACCAAATTAAGCACCATAAATTTTACGTTCGTCTTGCACTGGACTCGAGAGGCTCGGTTGTATAGGACCACATATTTTATAGTTAGTCAAAACAGTCCAGTTTTTTACGGAGTGGCAAATTTGGGGGGGGCGGGGGGAAGGGGTAATGTGTGATTAAAGCTGTTGGCTCGTAACCCATAGGTCCTGGGTTCGAGTTCCGGGTAGGGTGGGACATACGAGAGTTTCCTCTCACCTGATGCATCTGTTCACTTAGCAGTGAATAGGTACCCGGGGGATAGTCAACTGTTGCTGGATGCTTCGTGTCCTCGATAATGGAGCCCGAAAACCCTGTTTAATTTATATGGTTTATACAATATATATATAAAGTACAATACAAAGTATGTATATATACAATATATATATATAAATATATATATATATAAAGGCGTACCACCTCTGGTGCAATTGTAGGGACCCACAGCCTCGAAGAAGAGAACACAGAGCATTCAGAGAAAAACTTGCCATACATACGTATGAGTGTTCGCTTCTTATACCACTACTTTTTGTTATGTTGTATACTTTATTATACAAGGTTATACAGTTACATATCTCAGTGTTTACAAAAAGTGAACATTAAGAGGAAATACGGGCAAGTTTGTTTACAAAAAGTGAAGATTATGAGGACAAAAGGGAAAGTTGCTTTCCTAGAGGCTGTAGTTTTTTTTTTAACTCGTCCGACGCCGGGCAGGAACCGAGGACGCGGCGGGCATTCCCCCTCTGGATCGCGATACTGAGGCGCTGAAAGAGAAAACTTGCCGCTCTTGGGTCTCTTGTGGTGTCAATGAGCCTGGAACCAAGATCCTTAAGAAACCATCTTGCACTCTCACCCCATGGACCCAGGGTCTCAGATCCTCTTGTAACGAAGTTGTACCGGTGATCTCCTTCCGTGTACTTGATTGACTTGTCTCTTTCTGTGTGTGTCGCTGCAGCTCCTGCTTGGCCGACAGAGAGGTTCCCAGGGTGGATACGCAAGTATAGTCCCACACCAACTGTCTGCCACCCTTCCAAGGGCGCAGTGGGATTCCATGTGGCCGGCCAGCAAAGCTAACAGCCTTACGGTTCAATAGATTGCGGGGCTCTCGCTCTGCTGGACACTGGACAGAGGCAGGGCTCCTCTTAACGATGTCATTGACTTCGTCGTATCTAGAGTGCCAACCTCCTGATACACACACACACACACACACACACACACACACACACACACACACACACACACACACACACACACACACACACACACACACACTATTGGTGGGTGAAATAGTGAGATAATTTTCCGTACCAGTGGTATGGAAATGTATGCTGATTACCGCCCCCTTCCACCCCCCCCCCTTGCCCCCTCTTCCTACATTACACTTTTAACTCCCCCCTCCCTCCTCCCCATTCTCCCACCCCCCTCCCCCCCTCCCAAAACGGTTTCCATGCTAATTACGCGGTAAATTTTCCTTTCCCCTCATGACCAGGTCTTTGTTTTGGTTCCTTGATCTTGGCTGCAGTTGGACGGAGCCGGTTTGGCTAGAGTTATGATGCTCTGGTTTACCATTAGCCCCGTGGTTTTGATTGTGGGTTATTTAATATATTCTTTCAATATATTGCACAATTATATTGCACAGTTATACATACACACACACACACACACGCACACACACACACGCACACACACACACACACACACACACACACACACACACACACACACACACACACACACACACACACACACACACACACACACACACACACACATAGAGAGAAGAGAGAGAGAAGGAGAGAAGGGAAGAGAAATAGAGAGAAGGATCTGGGGGTTGATATCACACCGAACCTGTCCCCAGAGGCCCACATCAAAAGAATATCATCAGCGGCATATGCTAGACTGGCCAACATAAGAACTGCCTTCAGAAACTTGTGTAAGGAATCTTTCAGAACCCTGTATACCACTTATGTAAGACCAATCCTGGAGTATGCAGCTCCAGCCTGGAGTCCATACCTAGTTAAACACAAGACAAAGTTAGAGAAGATTCAGCGATATGCCACCAGGCTCGTCCCGGAACTGAGAGGATTGAGCTACGAGGAAAGGCTAAAGGAGCTGAACCTCACATCCCTGGAAAACAGAAGAGTAAGGGGAGACATGATAACCACCTACAAAATTCTCAGGGGAATTGACAGGGTGGACAAAGACAAACTCTTCAGCACGGGTGGGACACGAACAAGGGGACACAGGTGGAAACTTAGTACCCAGATGAGCCACAGAGACTTTAGAAAGAATTTTTTCAGGTTCAGTGTAGTTAATAAATGGAATGCACTAGGAAGTGATGTGGTGGAGGCTGACTCCATACACAGTTTCAAATGTAGATATGATAGAGCCCAGTAGGCTCAGGAATCTGTACACCAGTTGATTGACAGTTGAGAGGCGGGACCAAAGAGCCAGAGCTCAACCCCCGCAAGCACAAATAGGTAAATACAACTAGATAAATACATAAACACACACATAGGAACGGACATATAAGGAGTTGACAACCGCTTGAGCGAGAAGTAAACCCATCACCGGCCTCAAGAACTGACGCCAGGAAACTACCTGCCAATCCCGGTCGTTATGTGAAAACAATCTCTAATTGGCTGTCCGGACCAGAGAAGGATGGTGCTTTACCAACCTGTCCTCCCACTTAACACGTCGCATTTCGTACGGAAGCGACCAGTCCCTTACGAGCGCGACGTATTAGTAAACATTGAAAGCACCGAAATATTCACGTTTTCTGTGCGTTGGACTTGATGGATTATAGGTGGGTTAATGGCTTGGACTTTGTACGTTTCTGGATAGATAAAACAGTCGTTTTTTTGACGGAGTATTTTTACCGAAATATCGTCAACATCCTTGTCTTATAATACATTATTATTATTATTATTTTTATTATTTTTTTATTATTTTTATAATTATTTTTATTATTGATGGAGGTGTTCAGTGCATAATGTTATATAGGAGTTTAAACAGGTACCTGGTGATTATTTTTGTTTGTTTGTTTTTTTAGTTGGGAGATGTTGCCATGGTTACCGACAGGTGTAATTAATTAACATTGTTAGTGTGAACACAAGGGGGGGGGGGAAGGTGGCCGTGTCATATATGTTTTTGTCTGTTTGGTTTAAAGGGCAGCTATTGTGTGTTTGTTTTATGGTCCATGTGTTTGTTTTGTTGTTTTATGATTGCAAGAGAATGGAAGCTTGGAATGTATTTGTTGGGAGGTGTGTGTGTGTATTTGAATACAGTCGTATTTATGTATACATGAATATGTATATATGGTCAGTGGACAAGCACAGGGAATTATATATAATATATATTTCATAATTTTTTTTGTGAATATATATATATATATTATATATATATATATATATATATATATATATATATATATATATATATATATATATTATGTCAGCTTTATAAATATTGTAAAGATTATTCAAATGGTTAGATATGGAGGGAAAGAAACTTCGAACAGTGGAGATGCTACAAGAGTGGACTTAACACATAGCTTATAGAGTTCAATTCCTGCAAATGCAGTGTAATGAAGATGGGATGTAGGGGAGAAAAGGTGGTGAGGGGAAAACTCTAAAAATCGGAAGAATAATATGTATGTGGTGATCATGTTTCTTCTATCTCATCTCTCTTCCAATCAGGTTCAATTCCTATAGTTTTCCTCATAATTCGTAACTCTCAGCTCTGGAACCATTCTGGTGTCATAACTATAAACGTTGTCAAACAGCGTTTTCTGTCTAGCAAGAAAACGGAACCTTCACTGGCGCTGCAAATTCAGAATTAAGTTATGTGACATAAAAGGTCATTTTTGATACGTGGGTCAGAGGAAAGAGGTTTGGTGTGATATCCTTTCTCAGGCGTTTGTCCGACACCAGGAGGTGGTTGTACTCCCACTTAGGGCCTCGTGTTCACAACATCCACCTCATCACATTGCAACTGATCGAGTTAAACTCAAACAGCTACTTGTTGGACCAGAATTTACACTTAACCAATAGACTATACTGGATAAGTATTCTGTATTGAACAAATACTTGTATATTTCTTTAATATTCTTTTAATGTTGAAGCATTTCAACATTCCAAGAATACAGCAGGACAATACAGCATTTCACTGTATTGTCCTCCTTGTAACATTTGTATCTTCAGCATTGAGAGAACGGAGTCAATACCTCTGGGCGATCACTCACATACATCAAGAACAAGAGCGGTCCCAGTATCGACACCTCTTGGATTCCACTGGAAACTTCTCGTTACTTTAAAATTTCTCCTTTACACTGTTTTCTTGCCTCCTGTTGCCTAGGTACTCTGTCATTCGCTGGAGAACTACACCCGTCACTCCAGCCCGTCTCTGGAACAGCCGCTGTCCAACCCGTTTCTGGAACAGCCGTTGTCCAGCCCTTGTCCTGGAACCTTGTTGTCTGTGTGATTCCGTGCAAATGAACACACACTGTAACCTCTCGCAACCTTTCTCCCTGCCTACACCAGAATCCAGGAGTCTCCCCTTGAAATATCTCGAGGGATGACTTCTAGACTTCGAGACTTCGAGACCTCCAGACTTCCCCAGGGATGTCTGGAGCGACCTCGCCTACCACAGTATTCCCTAGACCAGGTAATGTCGTCAGGGGATCTGACAGCCGTCAAGTGAAGTCGGAAATTGGCAGCTTAGGCAGTCGACATGACGAGTCCGTTTTCTACATGAAGCACAAGAAGGTAATTTAGATGCACAATGAAATCACGAGAACGTGAAGTGTTCAAGAGAAAAATAATTGAGGCAGTTATGTGGGCTCGAACTTGCGTCTTGTAATTTAGATGACATCAATTATTTTATTGATGTTTTGATTGTGTTGAATGTTGATAAAAGGTGATTTTTTTTCTTTACAAAATATTCATGCACTCATCCATGTTTGTATACGTACAGAGAAGTATTATATATGTATACAGATATGGAGTACGGTATGTATATACATTGTGCACGGGCACGTGAACTTTAATTAGTAGGGGTTAGTGCAGGTGGCTGAGTGGTAACTGGTGTCTCAGTTCTCCCACCTGTGGTGCTGTCACCACCACCACTGCCACCACAACTAACATCTCCACTACCACCACTGATAACACCACCGGAACCACCGACACCAAAACCACCACCACTACCATCACTCAACACAACCACTGCCACCCACATTACCACCTTATCCACTACCACCACCTCCACTAACACCACCACCACCACCACCACCACCACTACCACTACCACCACCACTAATAAGTCCCAAGCCATCATCCCCATTAATCTATGTTTAATCCCCCAACTCAGAGGTCCCCTCACTGGCTGATCACCAACAAAAGCAGCCGCAGTTACCATCCGGCAATATTATTCTCACAGCTTAAGTTTATTTATCCAGTATTACCCTATTTTCCATTTTTGTGCAGTATACCCTCCATTTTTGTCCAGTGAATGAACAATTTTTGTCCAGTATACCCCCCATTTTTGTCCAGTATACCCCCCCATTTTTGTCCATTAAAACCCCCATTTTTGTCCAGTACCCCCATTTTTGTCCATTATAACCCCCATTTTTCTCCAGTACCCTCATTTTTTGTCCAGTTCACTGCTAATTTTTGTCCAGTATAACTCCCATTTTTGTCCAGTATATCCCTATTTTTGTCCAGTGAATGCTCCATTTTTGTCCAATTCACCGCCTTATTTTTATCCAGTATACCCCCCATTTATTTCCAGGAAATAAGTATTTTATATTTTATTTAGGATCCAGAATACTCGTTTTTCCTCTAATACAGAACGAAGACCACTGGCACTGGCACCAGTGCCAGTGAGGGAACAGCTCATTGCTGGCATCAAAGGCTCCGAACTAATTAACTTATCGCGTTCCCCCAATAAATGTTTCTTGATTTTGTTGATAAAACCCGTGACTCGTTATGTGAGCGGATGAATTAAGGGTAGTTAGTCGCTAGGGTCTCCAGTTGCCTCACTCGGATTGCGTCGTCATGATGACGCAAGTGTTGTGAGGGCTGGACCTGATGACGCAAAGACTGCTTTATGAAGGCTGGACCTGATGACGCAGAGACTGCTTTGTGAGGGCTGGACCGGGGAATCGATTCACTTAAAGGAGGGCAATGGGGGTTGACTCCTAATCACCTACGACATTCCTCTCCCACCTATCGGTTACCCTGAAAAGTTTAATGAGACTAGCCGCAAGCTTCTGACCTCCAATCCTGGATAGATGAAATTTGAACGTTTTCAGCATAATTTGCGAACATGCTTAATTATGTTGAACATGTTCAGCATAATTATCACCTTACGACCGGGCAGCCACTTCCAACAGCCTGGTTGACCACTCCAGCAACCAGGAGGTCTGGTCAGAGACCGGGCCGCGGGGACGTTGATCCCCGAACGGTAAAGTACTCGAGAGTATGGTGGTAAATGTGCTCTGGGCCTGAGTAGGGAGTAGGAGTTGATGGGGAAGTTGATAGGCAAAGGTAAAAGGGAAGGGCGATGGGCAAGATATAAGGGAGAGGGAAGGGGTGATGGTGTTGATGGGAAAGTTGAAGGGATGGTATTAATGGGAAAGGTCGCGCTCCACTCGTCACGTCATTCTGAATCGATGGACAAGTTGACAGCCCTGGCTTTATCCACCCCCCCCCCCCACCCCCTTCCCCTAGTGGGATGGAGGGAGGGGGGAGGGAGAGAGGGAGGGAGAGAGGGGAGGGAACTGCAGCTTCAGTTACCAGGTGAGAGGGAGCGGATAGGAAGCAGGAGGGAAAAGATCTTCTGGCATTTGCGAAACCTGTACATCTTTCGTCAATCATTTGACGAAAGCTTTGTTGACATTTATAAAACCCGGTTTCATGACCTCTGAGAAAAAAACTACGAAGCTGTTTATAACAAGAATGACCTTAGTAAATGTAAATAAAGCCGCCATGATTGAGGAAAGATATACAGGTTTCGTAATTGGTTGATAAATCCCGGTCCTTGCTCTTGTGTAGGGGGATGGAAGGTTATCAATAGAGGGAGGGTGAGAGGTTCCAGGCTCCTTCTATCTAGTTCTTTGGAAGAAGAAAGAAAGAAGGAAGATCTTGTCTGTACAAGAGTCAGTGAATCTTGTATTATTTTAATAGATTGATTAGATTAATAGAAATAATAGATTTTAATAGAATAGTAGGTAGGGGGGGCGCTTTGCCTCCCCCCCCCACCCCTCCCTCCTTCCCCAAGTGGGTCCATAGGCAAGGGTATTTTTTGCCCTGCTAGATGCATTTCCCCATTTCCCTATTTCCCCATTTCCCTGTTTCCCCATTTCCCTATTTCCCTATTTCCCCATTTCCCTATTTCCCCATTTCCCTATTTCCCCATTTCCCTATTTCCCCATTTCCCTGTTTCCCCATTTCCCTATTTCCCCATTTCTCGCCCTGCGTGTCCACTCTTTCCAGTTTCGATGGGTAGTTCTCGCTGCCCATCACCTGTGGGGTGAAATGATTGTTTGGACAATACAAACCCCATTTCTGTGCCACACCTGTCAGCTGCGTGTCACTCTCAAGAGCTGCTTCCCTTCCGGTTTGCTGCACTTTTAGCTCCTCTTTTATTTGTGTCTCTTTCTCCTTTTTTGCTCTCTTTCCTCTTCTCACTTTTTTTCTCTCTCTCTGTCACTTCTCACATGGCTTCTGATATTTTTTTTTTTGTTTTCTCACCTCGCTTCCTCTACTCTCACATTTCGCTCCGCTTTTTCTTCTCATCTTTCCCATCTCACTATCCTTTCTCACTTCTACCTTCTCCCCTCATCTTTCTCCTACACCCCTCTCTCTCTCTCTCTCTCTCTCTCTCCTCTCTCTCTCTCTCTCTCTCTCTCTCTCTCTCTCTCTCTCGCATCTCTCTCCTCTCTCTCTCTCTCTCCTCTCTCTCTCTCTCTCTCTCTCT
>NW_025555764.1:0-50000 GCF_020424385.1 Procambarus clarkii
AATGAACTTAGAGAATGGGAACTAGAAGAAAACCCAGACATAATAGCACTCTCAGAAACAAAGCGAACGAAAATCATAACAAATGCAGTGTTTCCACAGGACTACAGGGTTATGAGGAAAGAGAGAGAAGGAAGAGGAGGAGGAGGTGGTGTAGCTCTGCTGGTAAGAAAAGGCTGGAGTTTTGAGGGGATGGTTATTAAGGGCTGTGAAGATTTCAGTGACTACATAACAGGTACCATGGCAATTGAAGGACTAAAACTTATAGTCGTGGTCATATATAACCTCCGACCAAATGACAGAAGACCCAGACAGGAATATAACAGAAATAACATGGCCACCATTAGTAGAATAGAGAGAGCAGCTTCTGTCGCTAGCAGGAACGGATCTGGACTACTAATCATGGGGGACTTCAATCACGGGAAGACAGACTGGGAGAACAGAGACCCACATGGAGAGCTAAGCTGATGGATGTGGCAAAAAGAAACTTTCTAAGCAAACACATCAAGGGACCGACAAGAATGAAAGGAGACGATGAACCAGCCATGCTTTAAGGGAAGTTAAGTTGGAAGCCCCCTTGGGAATGAGTGAACACAGGTGTATTGTTCTTTGAGTACCTGGTAGAGCCAGGATTTATCTCCTCCCAAAAAAGAACTAGGAAACAAAGGGCTGGCGTACCGAAAGGGGAATTATGAGGAGATAAGAAGTTTCCTAAAGGATATACCATGCAACATAGAAACCAGAGCTAAGTACGTACAAGACATGATGGACTAAGTCACCGAAATGTATCAGGAGGTAGTAAACAGGTTTATCCCGGCCCAAAAGACAAAATCCGAAAAGCAAAAAAGAATCCATGGTTTAATAGGGCTTGTATGGAGGCGAATGGGCGACGGCAGGATCTCCAAGGATCTCCTGTATGAAGAGCTGACGCAGGGAAAGCGTCCAACAGGCAAGCCCCAGCTGCGGTACAAAGACGTATGCAAGAGGGACCTGAAAGTCATGGACGTCGATCTTGCTACGTGGGAAACACTGGCCGCAGACCGTTCAGCCTGGGGACAGTCTGTTCAAAGAGGTCTCTACAAGTTCGGGGAGTCACTTGCCAAAAAATCCGAGGAAAAGAGATAGAGAAGAAAAGCCGGTAGTCAGGAAGACAGACCAAAATCGGACTTCGTTTGTGCTCGGTGTGGGATGGACTGCCACTCTCGGATTGGCCTCATCAGTCACACCAGACGTTGTACCAGGATTGACAACCAGGGCGCAACTCCATGTCTCCCGAGACTGAAGGATGCCTTCTAATATAGAGGCAAAGGAACTGAATAAAAGGGCATGGAGGGAGTTCCGAAATAACAGAACACTAGAAAGCAGAGAGAGATACCAGAGAACCAGGAACGAGTATGTTAGTATGAGAAGAAAAAGTATGAAAATGATATAGCTAATAAAGCCAAGACCGAACCCAAGCTACTACACAGTCACATCAGGAAGAAAACAACAGTGAAGGAACAGGTAATTGAACTGTTCTTCAAGAACAGGTAATGAAATTTAGAACAGGTGAGGACAGGTACACAGAGAATGACAAGGAGGTGTGTGAAGAACTCAACAAGAGGTTTCAGGAGGTTTTCAATACAGAACGAGGTGAGGCCCCTGCACTAGGAGAGGGGGCAGTAAACCAGGCGGCCTTGGAAGGGTTCGAAATTGGTCAAGAGACACCTGATGGATCTGGATGTGAAAAAGACTGTTGGTCCAGACGGAATCTCACCATGGGTACTGAAAGAGTGTGCGGAAGCACTTTGCTTGTCACTCTCCATAATGTATAGTGAGACCTACCAGAAATATGGAAGACGGCTAATGTGGTCCCAATATACAAAAAGAGTGACAGACAAGAAGCACCAAACTACAGGCCAGTGTCCTTTACTTGTATTCCATGCATGATGATAAAGAAGATCGTGAGAAAAAACCTAGTAACACATCTGGAGAGAAGAGACTTCGTGACACCTCATCAACATGGGTTCAGGGTGGGTAAATCTTGCCTTACAGGCTTGATAGAATTCTACGATCAGGTGACAAAGAATAAGCAAGAAAGAAAAGGATGGGCGGACTGCATTTTCTTGGACTGCTAGAAAGCCTTTGACACAGTACACCATAAGAGGTTGGTACATATGCTCGAGAAACAGGCAGAAATAACTGGTAAACTGCTTCAGCGGACAAGGGAGTACCTAAACAATAGGAAGCAGAGAGTTACAGTGAGGGGTGAGACCTCAGATTGGCGTGGTCACCAAAGGAGTCCCACAGGGCTCTGTACTCGGACCTATCCTGTTTCTGATATACGTAAATGATCTCCCAGAGGGTATAGACTCATTCCTCTCAATGTTTGCTGACGACGCCAAAATTATGAGAAGGATTAAGACAGAGGAGGACTGCTTGAGGCTTTAAAAAGACCTGGACAAACTAAAGGAATGGTTGAACAAAGGGTTGTTAGCGTTTAACCCAAGCAAATGTAATGTAGTAAATATAGGTATAGGGACCAGGAGGCCAGATACAAGGTATCATTTAGGAGATGAAATTTTTCAAGAGTAAGAGAGAGAGAAAGACTTGGGAGTTGATATCACGCCAGACCTGTCCCCTTAAGCCCATATCAAGAAAATAACATCAGCGGCATTTCCCAGGTTGGCCAACATAAGAACAGCGTTTAGAAATTTGTGTAAGGAATCATTCAAAACTTTGTATACCACATATGTCAAACCAATCTTGGAGTATGCAACTCCAGCATGGAGTCCATATCTAGTCAAGCATAAGACTAAACTGGAAAAAAGTTCAAAGGGTGCCACCGAAACTAGTACCCGAGCTGAGGGGTATGACCTACGAGGAGAGACTACGGGAATTAAACCTCGCGCCGCTGGAAGACAGAAGAGTTTGGGGGGGACATGATCACCACATACAAGTTTTTCAATGGAATTGATAGGGTAGATAAAGACAGGCTATTTAACACAAGGGGCACACGCACAAGGGGACACATATGGAAATTGAGTGCCCAAATGAGCCACAGAGATATTTGAAAGAACTTTTTCAATGTCAGAGTAGTTGACAAATGGAATGCATTAAGAAGTGATGTGGTGGAGGCTGACTCCATACACAGTTTCAAGTGTAGATATGATTGAGCCCAGTAGGCTCAGGAACCTGTACACCAGTTGATTGACAGTTGAGAGGTGGGACCAAAGAGCCAGAGATCAACCCCCGCAAGCACAACTAGGTGAGTACACACACACACACACACACACACACACACACACACACACACTTAAAAACTTTTTTCTTAGAAATTTAACTTAACTTAGAACTTAGGGGAACTTAGATTTTTTTCTTAGGTATAATTGGACAGACTTGTTGCTAGGCAAGGAAGTAAATGAGATGTATGCCAAATTTTGCACAATATATGATGAAGGCACACAAACATTCATACCAAAACAGAGATGCAGACCTACGAAACAGGGTTGGTTCAACAGAAATTGCGAGAGGGCCAGAGATAAAAAAACACAAGCATGGAATCATTATAGAAAGAGGCCAAACACCCAAACATACCAGCGATACCAAGATGCAAGAAACAACTACACGTCAGTAAGGAGAGAGTCAGAAACTTTGAGAACGGTATAGCAGACAAATGTAAATCAGATCCAGGCCTTTTCTATAAATTAATTAAAAGCAAGCTGCAGGTAAAGGATAATATTCAGAAGTTGAAAATGGGGGAGAGATACACGGAAAATGAAAATGAAATGTGTGAAACATTAAACGAAAAGTTCCAAAGTGTGTTTGTACAAAATGATATCTTCAGAGAACCAGACACAATGAGAATTCCAAAGAACAACATAGAGCGTATAGAGGTGTCTAGAGATGAAGTAGAAAATATGCTAAAGGAGCTAAGTAAGAACAAAGCAGTTGGTCCAGTTGGAGTTTCACCATGGGTTCTGAGAGAATGTGCATCTGAGCTCAGCATTCCACTTCAACTGATCTTTCAGGCATCCCTGTGTACAGGAATCGTAGCAGACGTGTGGAAAAAGGCTAACATAGTTTTAATCTACAAAAGTGGCAGCAGGGAAGACCCCCCCTTAATTATAGACCTGTATCATTGACAAGAGTAATAGTCAAAATATTGGAAAAAATAATTAAAACTAAATGGGTAGAACACCTGGCGAGAAATGATATAATATCAAACAGACAGTATGTTTTTCGATCTGGAAGATCCTGTGTATCGAATTTACTCAGTTTCTATGATCGAACCACGGAGATTTTACAGGAAAGAGATGGTTGGGTTGACTGCATCTATCTGGCCCTAAAAAAGGCTTTCGACAGAGTTCCATATAAGAGGCTGTTCTGGAAACTGGAAAATATTGGAGGGGTGACAGGTAAGCTTCTAACATGGATGATTGATTTTCTGACTGATAGAAAAATGAGGGCAGTAATCAGAGGCAATGTATCGGATTGGAGAAATGTCACAAGTGGAGTACCACAGGGTTCAGTTCTTGCACCAGTGATGTTCATTGTCTACATAAATGATCTACCAGTTGGTATACAGAATTATATGAACATGTTTGCTGATGATGCTAAGATAATAGGAAGGATAAGAAACTTAGATGATTTTCATGCCCTTCAAGAAGACCTGGACAAAATAAGTATATGGAGCACCACTTTGCAAATGGAATTTAATGTGAAAAAATGCCATGTTATGGAATGTGGAATGGAACATAGACCCCACACAACCTATAAATTATGAGAGAAATCTTTAAAGAATTCTGATAAAGAAAGAGATCTAGGGGTGGTTCCAGATAGAAAACTATCACCTGAGGACCACATAAGAAACGTTGTGCGAGGAGCCTATGCCACGCTTTCTAACTTTTATTGCTTTTAAATACATGGATGGCGATATACTAAAGATATTGTTCACGACTTTTGGTAGGCCAAAGCTAGAATATGCAGCAGTTGTGTGGTGCCCATATCTCAAGAAGCACATCAACAAACTGGAAAAAGTGCAAAGACATGCTACTAAGTGGCTCCCAGAACTGAAGGACAAGAGCTACGAGGAGAGGTTAGAGGCATTAAATATGCCATAACTAGAAGACAGAAGAAAAAGAGGTGATATGATCACTACGTACAAAATAGTAACAGGAATTGATAAAATCGTTTGGGAAGATTTCCTGAGACCTGGAACTTCAAGAACAAGAGGTCATAGATTTAAACTAGCTAAACAAAGATGCCGAAGAAATATAAGAAAATTCACTTTCGCAAATAGAGTGGTAGACGGCTGGAACAAGTTAGGTGAGAAGGTGGTAGAGGCCAAGACCGTCAGTAGCTTCAAAGCGTTATATGACAAAGAGTGCTGGGAAGACGGGACACCACGAGCGTAGCTCTCATCCTGTAACTACACTTAGGTAATTATACTTAGGTAATTACACACACACTCACACAAACACACTCTAGTCAAGCATAAGACTAAACTGGAAAAGATTCAAAGGTTTGCCACCAGACTAGTACCCGAGCTGAGAGGTATGAGCTACGAGGAGAGACTACGGGAATTAAACCTCAATTCGTTGAAGACAGAAGAGTTAGGGGGGACATGATCACCACAAGATTCTCAAGGGAATCGACAGGGTTGATAAAGACAGACTATTTAACACAAGGGGCACACGCACTAGGGGACACAGGTGGAAACTGAGCGCCCAAATGAGCCACAGAGATATTAGAAAAAACTTTTTTAGTGTCAGAGTGGTTGACAAATGGAATGCATTAGGGAGTGATGTGGTGGAGTCTGACTCCATACACAGTTTCACGTGTAGATATGATAGAGCCCAATAGGCTCAGAAACCTGTACACCTGTTGATTGACGGTTGAGAGGCGGGACCAAAGAGCTAGTGCTCAACCCCCCCCCCCCCCACCTGCAAGCACAACTAGGTGAGTACACACACACTCACTCAGGCGAGGACAGGTATACTGAGAATGAAAAAGAGGTGAGTGAAGAACTCAACAAGAGGGTCCAGGAGGTCTTCACAATAGAACAAGGTGAGGTCACTGTGCTAGGAGAAAGGGAAGTAAACCAGGCGACCTTGGAAGGTTTCGGAATTACGAGTGAGGAGGTCAAGAGACAAATGCTGGATCTGCATGTTAGAAAGGCTGTTGGTTCAGATGGGATCTCGCCATGGGTACTAAAAGAGTGTGCAGAGGCACTTTGCTTACCACTCTCCATAGTGTGTAGTAGGTCACTGGAGACGGGAGACCTACCAGAAATATGGAAGACGGCGAATGTGGTCCCAATATACAAAAAGGGCGACAGGCAAGAGGCACTGAACTACAGGCCAGTGTCCTTGACTTGTATACCATGCAAGGTGAAGGAGAAGATCGTGAGAAAAAACCTGGTAACACATCTGGAGAGAAGGGACTTCGTGACAAATCGACAACATGGATTCAGTGAGGGTAAATCTTACCTGACAGGCTTAATAGAATTCTACGATCAGGTGACAAAGATTAAGCAAGAAAGAGAAGGATGGGCGGACTGCATTTTCTTGCATTGTCAGAAAGCCTTTGACACAGTATCGCATAAGAGGCTGGTACATAAGCTGGAGAGACAGGCAGGTGTAGCTGGTAAGGTGCTCCAGTGCATAAGTGAGTACCTACGCAATAGGAAGCAGAGAGTTACGGTGAGGGGTGAGACCTCGGATTGGCGTGAAGTCATCAGTGGAGTCTCACAGGGCTCTGTACTCGGTCCTATCTTGTTTCTGATATATGTAAATGATCTCCTGGAGAGTTTAAATTCATTTCTCTCAAAGTTTGCTGACGATGCCAAAATTATGAGAAGGATTAAGACAGAGGAGGACTGTTTGAGGCTTCAAGAAGACCTAAACAAGCTGAAGGAATGATCGAACAAATGGTTGATAGAGTTTATCACAAGCAAATTTAATGTAATAAAGATAGGCGTAAGGAGCAGGAGGCCAGATACTAGATATCATCTGGGAGATGAAATTCTTCATGAGTCAGAGAGAAAAAAAAGACTTGAGGGTTGACATCACACCAGACCTGTCCGCTGCAGCCCATATCAAGAGGACAACATCAGCGGCATATGTCAGCCTGGCCAACATACGAACGGCATTCAGAAACTTGTGTAAAGAATCATTCAGAACTTTGTATACTACATATGTCAGACCAATCCTGGAGTATGCAGCCCCATTATGGAGTTCATATCTAGTCATGGATAAAACCAAACTGGAAAAGGTTCAAAGGTTTGCCACATGACTAGCACCCGAGCTGAGAGGTATGAGCTATGAGGAGAGGCTATATGGGAATTAAACCTCACTTCGCTGGAAGACAGAAGAGTTAGGGGGGACATGATCACCACATTCAAAATTCTCAAGGGAATTGATAGGGTAGATAAAGACTGGCTATTTAAAACAAGGAGCACACACACTTTGGGACACAGGTGGAAACTGAGTGCCCAAATGAGCCACAGAGATATTAAAAGAACTTTTTTAGTGTCAGAGTGGTTGACAAATGGAATGCATTAGGGAGTGATGTGGTGGAGGCTGACTCCATACACCGTTTCAAGTGTAGATATGATTGAACCCAGTAGGCTCAGGAACCTGTACACCTGATGATTGACAGTTGAGAGGCGGGACCAAAGAGTCAGAGCTCAACCCCCGCAAGCACAATTAAGTGAGTTCCAT
This sequence comes from Procambarus clarkii, assembly GCF_020424385.1. Lineage (NCBI taxonomy): Eukaryota > Metazoa > Arthropoda > Malacostraca > Decapoda > Cambaridae > Procambarus > Procambarus clarkii. The sequence goes on from NW_025555764.1 coordinate 7,701, forward strand.
TAGATGAGTAAACACACACACACACACACACCAGCAACAAGGACAGAAACCGACTTGTAAAGGTGGTGTTTACAAACGAAACCCCGAAGGAGGATATTCTCGAAAGGAAGAGTCGACTGCAGCATGTGGAGGAATACAAGAAAGTATTCCTGCAGAGGGACAGGACGAAGGAGGAGAGAGCCAGGGCAGCAGAGGCAAGGACGAAGCGCAGGGAGGGAGAAGCAAACCAGGAAATCACAGCCCCCTACACAACAGTCCTAGAGACAAGAGGCGAACCCAAAACCAGCATCCCAGCAACACCAGAGGGGAGGGCAACCCCACCACCCCCTCTGCATAGAAACCCTCCCTTCCCCTCACCCTACCTGCCCCCACCCAACCCTCCCCCCCCCCCCCCCACCCCATTCTTACCCTGTCATCCCTTCCCCATTCCCATCATGTCCCCCCTCCCACATTTTCCCCCCTGTCCCCCCTCCCCCTTCATCCCATACCCTCCCTATCCCTCCTACCCCCTCACCCCGTATCATCCATGTCCCCCTACCTCCTTAACCCACACCCTACCTGTCCCCCCTTCCATGAAACCCCCACCCCTCACCCCAAACTCCCATTAAACCCTGCAAACCACCTCACAGATCATCTCACCCACTGAAAAGCTTCCCACACCAGCAGAATGCTCGCCAAGAAATGGACAAGAAAATGAACTGAAGAAAGTGAGCTTCTAGGCAATGTACACTAACATAGATGGAATTACAAATAAAACAAGTGAACTCGGAGAATGGGCACTAGAAGAAAACCCAGACATAATAGCACTCACAGAAACAAAGCTAACAAACACCATAACAAACGCAGTGTTTCCACAGGGCTACTATGTAGTGAGGAAAGAGAGAGAAGGGAGAGGAGGAGGTGGTGTAGCTTTGCTACTGAGAGAAGGTTGGAGTTTCGAAGAGATGGTAATTCAGAACTGTGAAGGTTTCAGTGACTACATATCAGGCACCATAGCAACTGGAGGACAGAAAATTATAGTAGTAGTCATATATAACCCCCCACCGAATGACAGAAGACCCAGACAGAAATATGATAGAAACAACTTGGCCACCATCAATATAATAGGGAGAGCAGCTTCTGTGGCTAGCAGGACCGGATCCAGACTACTAATCATGGGAGACTTCAACCATGGAAAGACAGATTGGGGGAACAGAGACCCACATGGAGGCCCAGACACATGGAGAGCTAAGCTGCTGGATGTGGCAACAAGAAACTTTCTAAGTGAACACGTCAAGGGACCGACAAGAACGAGAGGAGGGAATGAACCAGCCTTGCTTGATCTGATATTTACCCTAAATGAGTCGGATATAAGGGAAGTTAAATTGGAAGCCCCCTTGGGAATGAGTGATCATAGTGTATTGAGCTTTGAGTACATGGTTGAACTAAGAATTATCTCCCCCAAAAAAGAATTGGGAAAAAAAGGGCTGGTGTACCAAAAGGGAAACTATGAGGAGATGAATAAATTCCTATGGGATATACATTGGGACACGGAACTTAGAACCAAGTCCGTACAAGACATGATGGACTATGTCACCCAAAATTGTCAGGAGGCTGTAAGCTGTAAGCAGGTTTGTCCCAGCCAACAGGAAAAAACAGAGAAGCAAAGGAAGAATCCGTGGTTTAATAGGGAATGTATGAAAGCAAAGGAGCTGAACAAAAGGGCATGGAAGAATTTCCGTAATAACAGAACACTAGAAAGTAGAGAGAGATACCAGAGAACCAGGAACGAGTATGTTAGTGTGAGAAGAGCAGCTGAGAAAAGGTATGAAAATGGTATAGCTAATAAAGCCAAGGCCGAACCAAAGCTACTACACAGTCACATCAGGAGGAAGACAACAGTGAAGGAACAGGTGATGAAACTTAAGGTGGGCGAGGACAGGTACACTGAGAATGACAAAGAGGTGTGTGAAGAACTCAACAAAAGGTTCCAGGAGTTCTTTACAATGGAACACGGAGAAGTCACGGCACTAGGAGAGGTGGCAGCAAACCAGGTGACCTTGGGAATTTTCGAAATTACAAGAGATGATGTCAAGAAGCACCTATTGGAGCTGGATGTGAGAAAAGCTGTTGGGCCATCTGGAATCTCACCATGGGTATTGAAAGAGTGTGCAGGAGCACTTTGCTTGCCACTCTCCATAGTGTATAGTAGGTCACTGGAAACGGGAGACCTACCAGAAGTATGGAAGACTGCTAATGTAGTACCAATATTTAAAAAGGGCGACAGACACGAGGCACTGAACTACAGGCCAGTGTCCTTAACTTGTATACCATGCAAGGTGATGGAGAAGATTGTGAGAAAAAACCTAGTAACACATCTCGAGAGAAGAGACTTCGTGACAACCCATCAACATGGGTTCAGGGAGGGTAAATCTTGCCTTACAGGCTTGATAGAATTCTATGATCAGGTGACAAAGATTAAGCAAGAAAGAGAAGGATGGGCGGACTGCATATTTTTGGACTGTCGGAAAGCCTTTGACACAGTACTCCATAAAAGGTTGATGCATAAGCTGGAGAAACAGGCAGGAGTAACTGGTAGGGCGCTCCAGTGGATAAGGGAGTACCTAAGCAATAGGAAGCAGAGAGTTATAGTGAGGGGTGAGACCTCAGAATGGCGTGAAGTCACCAGTGGAGTCCCACAGGGCTCTGTGCTTGGACCTATCCTGTTTCTGATATACGTAAATGATCTCCCAGAGGGTATAGACTCATTCCTCTCAATGTTTGCTGACGACGCCAAAATTATGAGAAGGATTAAGACAGAGGAGGACAGCTTGAGGCTTCAAGAAGACCTAGACAAGCTGCAGGAATGGTCGAACAAATGGATGTTAGAGTTTAACCCAAGCAAATGTAATGTAATGAAGATACGGGTAGGAAGCAGGAGACCAGATACAAGGTATCACTTGGGAGATGAAATACTTCAAGATTCAGAGAGAGAGAAAGACCTGGGGGTTGATATCACGTCAGACTTGTCCCCTGGAGCTCATATCAAGAGGATAACATCAGCAGCATATGCCAGGTTGGCTAACATAAGAACGGCCTTTAGAAACTTGTGTAAGGAATCTTTCAGAACATTATATTCCACATATGTCAGACCAATCTTGGAGTATGCGGCTCCAGCATGGAGTCCATATCTAGTCAAGCATAAGACTAAACTAGAAAAGGTTCAAAGGTTTGCCACTAGACTAGTACCCGAGCTGAGAGGCATGAGCTACGAGGAGAGACTACGGGAATTGACCCTCACTTCGTTGGAAGACAGAAGAGTTAGGGGGGACATGATCACCACATTCAAGATTCTCAAGGGAATTGACAGGGTTGATAAAGACAGGCTATTTAACACACGGGGCACACGCACTAGGGGACACAGGTGGAAACTGAGTGCCCAAATGAGCCACAGAGATATTATAAAGAATTTTTTAGTGTCAGAGTGGTTGACAGTTGGAATGCATTAGGAAGCAATGTGGTGGAGGCTGACTCCATACACAGTTTCAAGTGTAGATATGATAGAGCCCAATAGGCTCAGGAACCTGTACACCTGTTGATTGGTGGTTGAGAGGCTGGACCAAAGAGCCAGAGCTCAACACCTGCAAGCACAACTAGGTGAGTACAACTAGGTGAGTACACCCTTCCCTTCCCCTCATCCTACCTGCCCCCACTCAAATGCTCACCCCCCCCTCCCTCCCCCCCCCCACCATCCCATTCTGACCCTTTCACCTCTCCCCCATTTCCACCATGTCCCCCCTCCCGCCTTTCCTCCCTCCTTCTTCATTCCATACCCTCCCTATCCCTTCTCCCCCCTCACCCCGTATCTTCCATGTCCCCCCTATCTCCTTAACCTACACCCTACCTTTCCTCCCATCCCTTGAACCCCCACCCCCCACCCCAAAATCCTCTGAGACCCTGCAAACCACCTCATAGATCTTCTCACCCACGGAACAGCTTCCCACACCAGCAAAATGCTCGCCAAGAAAGGGATAAGAAAATGAACAGAAGAAAGTGAGCTTCAAGGCAATGTACACTAACATAGATGGGATTACAAATAAAACAAGTAAACTCGGAGAATGGGCACAAGAAGAAAACCCAGACATAATAGTACTCACAGAAACAAAGCTAACAAACACCATAACAAACGCAGTGTTTCCACAGGACTACTATATAGTGAGGAAAGAGAGAGAAGGGAGAGGAGGAGGTGGAGTATCTTTGCTAATAAGGAAAGGTTGGAGTTTTGAAGAAATGGTAATTCAGAACTATGAAGGTTTCAGTGACTACATATCAGGCACCATAGCAACTGGAGGACAGAAAATTATAGTAGTAGTCATATATAAGCCCCCACCGAATGACAGAAGACCCTGACAGGAATATGATAGAAACAACTTGGCCACCATCAATATATTGGAGAGAGCAGCTTCTGTGGCTAGCAGGACCGGATTCAGACTACTAATCATGGGAGACTTCAACCATGGAAAGAAAGATTGGGGGAACAGAGACCCACTTGGAGGACCAGACACATGGAGAGCTAAGCTGCTGGATGTGGCAACAAGAAACTTTCTAAGTCAACACGTCAAGGGACCGACAAGAACGAGAGGAGGGGATGAACCTGCCTTGCTTGATCTGATATTTACCCTAAATGAGTCGGATATAAGGGAAGTTAAGTTGGAAGCCCCATTGGGAATGAGTGATCATAGTGTATTGAGCTTTGAGTACCTGGTTGAGCTAGGAATTATCACCCCCAAAAAAGAACTGGGAAACAAAGGGCTGGCTACCGAAAGGGAAACTATGAGGAGATGAATAAATTCCTAGGGGATATACATTGGGACACAGAACTTAGAACCAAGTCCGTACAAGACATGATGGACTATGTCACCCAAAAGTGTTAGGAGGCTGTAAGCAGGTTTGTCCCAGCCCGACAGGAAAAAACAGAGAAGCAAAAGAAGAATCCGTGGTTTAATAGGGAATGTATTTAAAGAAAAGGAGCTGAACAAAAGGACATGGAGGAACTTCTGTAATAACAGAACACCAGAAAGTAGAGAGAGAGATACCAGAGAACCAGGAACGAGTATGTCAGTGTGAGAAGAGCAGCTGAGAAAAGGTATGAAAATGATATAGCTAATAAAGCCATGACCGAACCAAAGCTACTACACAGTCACATCATCAGGAAGACAACAGTGAAAGAACAGGTGATGAAACTTAGGATGGGCGAGGACAGGTACACAGAGAATGACAAAGAGGTGTGTGAAGAACTCAACAAAAGATTCCAGGAGGTCTTTACAATAGAACAGGGAGAAGTCATGGCGCTACGAGAGGTAGCAGCAAACCTGGCGACCTTGGAAAGGTTCGAAATTACAGGAGATGAGGTCAAGAAGCACCTATTGGAGCTCGTCGTGAGAAAAGCTGATGGGCCAGACGGAATCTCACCATGGGTATTGAAAGAGTGTGCAGGAGCACTTTGCTTGCCACTCTCCATAGTGTATAGTAGGTCACTGGAAATGGGAGACCTACCAGAAATATGGAAGACTGCTAATGTAGTCCCAATATACAAAAAGGGTGACAGACAAGAGACACTGAACTACAGGCCAGTGTCCTTAACTTGTATACCATGCAAGGTGATGGAGAAGATTGTGAGAAAAACCTAGTAACACTTCTGGAGAGAAGAGATTTCGTAACAACCCATCAACATGGGTTCAGGGAGGGTAAATCTTGCCTTACAGGCTTAATAGAATTCTACGATCAGGTGACAAAGATTAAGCAAGAAAGAGAAGGGTGGGCGGACTGCATTTTTTTGAACTGTCGGAAAGCCTTTGACACAGTACCATATAAAAGGTTGATGCATAAGCTGGAGAAACAGGCAGGACTAACTGGTAGGGAGCTCCAGTGGATAAGGAAGTACCTAAGCAGTAGGAAGCAGAGAGTTACAGTGAGGGGTGAGACTTCAGATTGGCGTGAAGTCACCAGTGGAGTCCCACAGGGCTCTGTACTCGGACCTATCCTGTTTCTGATATACGCAAATGATCTCCCAGAGGGTATAGACTCATTTCTCTCAATGTTTGCTGACGACGCCAAAATTATGAGACGGATTAAGACAGAGGAGGACAGCTTGAGGCTTCAAGAAGACCTGGACAAGCTGCAGGAATGGTCGAACAAATGGTTGTTAGAGTTTAACCTGAGCAAATGTAATGTAATGAAGATAGGGGTAGGAAGCAGGAGACCAGATACAAGGTATCATTTGGGAGATGGAATACTTCAAGAGTCAGAGCGAGAGAAAGAAATGGGGGTTGATATCACGCCAGACCTGTCCCCTGAAGCTCATATCAAGAAGATAACATCAGCAGCATATGCCAGGTTGGCTAACATAAGAACGGCCTTTAGAAACTTGTGTAAGGAATCTTTCAGAACATAATATACCACATATGTCAGACCAATCCTCGAGTATGCGGCTCCAGCATGGAGTCCATATCTAGTCAAGCATAAGACTAAACTAGAAAAGGTTTAAAGGTTTGCCACCAGACTAGTACCCGAGCTGAGAGGTATGAGCTACGAGGAGAGACTACGGGAAATAAACCTCACTTCGTTGGAAGACAGGAGAGGTAGGGGGGACATGATGCTCACATTTAAGATTCTCAAGGGAATCGAAGGGGTTGATAAAGACAGGCTATTTAACACAAGGGGAACACGCACAAGGGGACACAGGTGGAAACTGAGTGCCCGAATGAGCCACAGAGATATTAGAACGAACTTTTCAGTGCCAGAGTGGTTGACAAATGGAATGCATTAGGTTGAGAGGCGAGGACCAAAGAGCCAGAGCTCAACCCCCGCAAGCTCAACTTGGTGAGTACAAATAGGTGAGTATAGTTTAGAGGAGGGACCAAAGAGCCAAAGCTCAAGCCCCGTTACCACAAATAGGTGAGTACACAGACCCTGTATACCACTTATGTAAGACCAATCCTGGAGTATGCAGCTCCAGCCTGGAGTCCATACCTAGTTAAACACAAGACAAAGTTAATGAAGATTCAGCCGTATGCCACCAGACTCGTCCCGGAACTGAGAGGAATGAGCTACGAGGAAAGGCTAAAGGACCTTAACCTCACAACCCTGGAAAACGGAAGAGTAAGGGGAGACATGATAACAACCTACAAAATTCTCAGGGGAATTGACAGGGTGGACAAAGACAAATTCTTCAGCACGGGTGGGACACGAACAAGGGGACACAGGTGGAAACTTAATATCCAGATGAGCCACAGAGACGTTAGAAAGAATTTTTTCAGTGTCAGAGTTGTTAATAAATGGAATGCATTAGGAAGTGATGTGGTGGAGGCTGACGCCATACACAGTTTCAAATATAGATATGATAGAGCCCAGTAGGCTCAGGAATCTGTTCACCAGTTGATTGACAGTTGAGAGGCGGGACCGAAGAGCCAAAGCTCAACCTCCCGCAAGCATAATTAGGTGAGTACAATTAGGTGTGTACACACACACACACACACACACACACACACATACACACACACACACACACACACACACACACACACACTCACACACACACACACACACACACACACACACACACACACACACACACACACACACACACACACACACACACACACACACACACACACACTCACACACACACACACACACATAAACACACACACACATTGAATTCTACGACCAGGTAACAAAAATCAGGCAAGAAAGAGAAGGGTGGGCAGACTGCATATTTTTGGATTGCCAGAAAGCCTTTGATACAGTACCACACAACAGACTAGTGAAAAAGCTGGAGGTGCAGGCTGGAGTGAAAGGGAAGGTACCCTGTTGGATACAGGAGTACCTAAGCAACAGGAGACAACGAGTCAGTGTGAGGGGTGAGGTCTCAGACTGGCGAGACGTTACAAGTGGAGTCCCGCAGGGGTCAGTCCTTGGACCTATACTGTTTCTGATATATGTAAATGATCTCCCAGAGGGTATAGACTCGTTTTTCTCATTGTTTGATGATGATGCAATATTTATGAGGAGGATTAAGACGGAGGAAGACAGTATGAGGCTACAAGATGACCTAGACAGACTGAATGAATTGTCCAACAAATGGCTGTTAAAGTTCAACCCGAGTAAATGTAAGGTAATGAAACTGGGCAGTGGAAACAGGAGGTCAGACACAGGATACAGAATGGGAGACGAAGTCCTTCACGGAACGGACAGAGAGAAAGATCTAGGAGTTGATATCACACCAACCGTGTCTCCTGAAGCCCACATAAAAAGAATTACATCTGCGGCATATGCGAGGCTGGGTAACATCAGAACAGCGTTCAGGAACCTGTGTAAGGAATCATTCAGAATCTTGTATCCCACATACGTAAGACCAATCCTGGAATATGCGGCCCCTGCATCGAACCCGTATCTTGTCAAGCACAAGAGGAAACTGGAAAAAGTTCAGACGTATGCCACTAGACTAGTCCCAAAACTAAGAGGCATGAATTACGAGGAAAGACTGCGGAAAATTCATCTTACAACACTGAAAGAAAGAAGAGTGAGGGGAGACATGATCACTACCTACAAAATCCTCAAGGGAATTGACAGGATAGACAAGGATAAACTATTCAACACTGGTGGTACGCGAACAAGGGGACACAGGTGGAAACTGAATACCCACATGAGCCATATTGACGTTAGAAAGAACTTTTTCAGTGTCAGCGTAGTTAACAGGTGGAATGCATTAGGAAGTGATGTGGTGGAGGCTGACTCCATACTCAGTTTCAAGTGTAGATATGATTGAGCCCAATAGGCTCAGAAACCTGTACACCTGTTGATTGACGGTTGAGAGGCGAGGACCAAAGAGCCAGAGCTCAACCCCCGCAAGCTCAACTGGGTGAGTACAAATAGGTGAGTATAGTTTAGAGGCGGGACCAAAGAGCCAAAGCTCAACCCCCGCAACCACAAATAGGTGAGTACACAGACCCTGTATACCACTTATGTAAGACCAATCCTGGAGTATGCAGCTCCAGCCTGGAGTCCATACCTAGTTAAACACAAGACAAAGTTAATGAAGATTCAGCGGTATGCCACCAGGCTCGTCCCGGAACTGAGAGGTATGAGCTACGAGTAAAGGCTAAAGAACCTTAACCTCATATCCATGGAAAACAGAAGAGTAAGGGGAGACATGATAATCACCTACAAAATTCCCAGGGGAATTGACAGGGTGGACAAAGACAAATTCTTCAGCACGGGTGGGACACGAACAAGGGGACACAGGTGGAAACTTAGTAACCAGATGAGCCACAGAGACGTTAGAAAGAATTTTTTCAGTGTCAGAGTTGTTAATAAATGGAATGCACTAGGAAGTGATGTGGTGGAGGCTGACTCCATACACAGTTTCAAATATAGATATGATAGAGCCCAGTAGGCTCAGGAATCTGTTCACCAGTTGATTGACAGTTGAGAGGCGGGACCAAAGAGCCAAAGCTCAACCCCCCGCAAGCATAATTAGGTGAGTACAATTAGGTGTGTACACACACACACACACACCACACACACACACACACACACACACACACACACACACACACACACACACACACACACACACACACACACACACACACACACACACACACACACACACACACATAACACACACACTCACATTGAATTCTACGACAAGGTAACAAAAATCAGGCAAGAAAGAGAAGGGTGGGCAGACTGCATATTTTTGGATTGCCAGAAAGTCTTTGATACAGTACCACACAACAGACTAGTGAAAAAGCTGGAGGTGCAGGCTGGAGTGAAAGGGAAGGTACCCTGTTGGATACAGGAGTACCTAAGCAACAGGAGACAACGAGTCAGTGTGAGGGCTGAGGTCTCAGACTGGCGAGACGTTACAAGTGGAGTCCCGCAGGGGTCAGTCCTTTGACCTATACTGTTTCTGATATATGTAAATGATCTCCCAGAGGGTATAGACTCGTTTTTCTCATTGTTTGATGATGATGCAATATTTATGAGGAGGATTAAGACGGAGGAAGACAGTATGAGGCTACAAGATGACCTAGACAGACTGAATGAATGGTCCAACAAATGGCTGTTAAAGTTCAACCCGAGTAAATGTAAGGTAATGAAACTGGGCAGTGGAAACAGGAGGTCAGACACAGGATACAGAATGGGAGACGAAGTCCTTCACGGAACGGACAGAGAGAAAGATCTAGGAGTTGATATCACACCAACCCTGTCTCCTGAAGCCCACATAAAAAGAATTACATCTGCGGCATATGCGAGGCTGGGTAACATCAGAACAGCGTTCAGGAACCTGTGTAAGGAATCATTCAGAATCTTGTATCCCACATACGTAAGACCAATCCTGGAATATGCGGCCCCTGCATCGAACCCGTATCTTGTCAAGCACAAGAGGAAACTGGAAAAAGTTCAGACGTATGCCACTAGACTAGTCCCAAAACTAAGAGGCATGAATTACGAGGAAAGACTGCGGAAAATTCATCTTACAACACTGAAAGAAAGAAGAGTGAGGGGAGACATGATCACTACCTACAAAATCCTCAAGGGAATTGACAGGATAGACAAGGATAAACTATTCAACACTGGTGGTACGCGAACAAGGAGACACAGGTGGAAACTGAGTACCCACATGAGCCACATTGACGTTAGAAAGAACTTTTTCAGTGTCAGCGTAGTTAACAGGTGGAATGCATTAGGAAGTGATGTGGTGGAGGTTGACTCCATACACAGTTTTAAATGTAGATATGATAGAGCCCAGTAGGCTCAGGAATCTGTATACCAGTTGATGTATAGTTGAGAGGCGGGACCAAGGAGCCAGAGCTCAACTCCTGCAAGCTCAAATAGGCGAGTACACTGGTCGCCGTAATGCGTCTCCCTTCTTGAAAAGAATTACTGGAACGCCTGGAAATCGAAGTTCCAGTTAGGACAAGTTAACCCTCCTGGTGAAGGAATTTGTCTTTGAGGAATGTGTTTGGTCGCTGTGCTTGGGTCGCTCGCTCCCAGGGCTGGTAGAGGGGACAATCTGGTCGCTGTGCTTGGGTCGCTCCCAGGGCTGGTAGAGTGAACAATCTGGTCGCTGTGTTTGGGTCGCTCCCCGGGCTGGTAGAGGGGACAATCTGGTCGCTGTGCTTGGGTCGCCCTCAGGGCTGGTAGAGGGAACAATCTGGTCGCTGTGCTTGGGTCGCTCTCAGGACTGGTAGAGGGAACAATCTGGTCGCTGTGCTTGGGTCGCTCTCAGGGCTGGTAGAGGGAACAATCTGGTCGCTGCGCTTGGGTCGCTCTCAGGGCTGGTAGAGGGGACAATCTGGTCGCTGTGCTTGGGTCGCTCTCAGGGCTGGTAGAGGGGACAATCTGGTCGCTGTGCTTGGGTCGCCCTCAGGGCTGGTAGAGGGAACAATCTGGTCGCTGTGCTTGGGTCGCTCTCAGGGCTGGTAGAGGGGACAATCTGGTCGCTGTGCTTGGGTCGCCCTCAGGGCTGGTAGAGGGGACAATCTGGTCGCTGTGTTTGGGTCGCTCTCAGGGCTGGTAGAGTGAACAATCTGGTCGCTGTGTTTGGGTCGCTCCCCGGGCTGGTAGAGGGGACAATCTGGTCGTTGTGCTTGCGTCGCTCCCTGGGCTGGTAGAGGGGACAATCTGGTCGCTGTGCTTGGGTCGCTCCCGGGCTGGTAGAGGGGACAATCTGGTCGTTGTGCTTGGGTCGCTCCCTGGGCTGGTAGAGGGGACAATCTGGTCGCTGTGCTTGGGTCGCTCCCAGGGCTGGTAGAAGGAACAATCTGGTCGTTGTGCTTGGGTCGCTCCCTGGGCTGGTAGAGGGGACAATCTGGTCGCTGTGCTTGGGTCGCTCTCAGGGCTGGTAGAGGGAACAATCTGGTCGCTGCGCTTGGGTCGCTCTCAGGGCTGGTAGAGGGAACAATCTGGTCGCTGTGCTTGGGTCGCCCTCAGGGCTGGTAGAGGGGACAATCTGGTCGCTGTGCTTGGGTCGCTCTCAGGGCTGGTAGAGGGGACAATCTGGTCGCTGTGCTTGGGTCGCTCTCAGGGCTGGTAGACGGAACAATCTGGTCGCTGTGCTTGGGTCGCTCTCAGGGTTGGTAGAGGGGACAATCTGGTCGCTGTGCTTGGGTCGCCCTCAGGGCTGGTAGAGGGAACAATCTGGTCGCTGTGCTTGGGTCGCTCTCAGGGCTGGTAGAGGGGACAATCTGGTCGCTGTGCTTGGGTCGCTCTCAGGGCTGGTAGAGGGGACAATCTGGTCGCTGTGCTTGGGTCGCTCTCAGGGCTGGCAGAGTTAACAATCTGGTCGCTGTGCTTGGGTCGCTCTCAGGGCTGGTAGAGTGAACAATATGGTCGCTGTGCTTGGGTCGCTCTCAGGGCTGGTAACAGACCCTGTATACCACTTATGTAAGACCAATCCTGGAGTATGCAGCTCCAGCCTGGAGTCCATACCTAGTTAAACACAAGACAAAGTTAATGAAGATTCAGCGGTATGCCACCAGGCTCGTCCCGGAACTGAGAGGTATGAGCTACGAGTAAAGGCTAAAGAACCTTAACCTCATATCCATGGAAAACAGAAGAGTAAGGGGAGACATGATAATCACCTACAAATTCCCAGGGGAATTGACAGGGTGGACAAAGACAAATTCTTCAGCACGGGTGGGACACGAACAAGGGGACACAGGTGGAAACTTAGTAACCAGATGAGCCACAGAGACGTTAGAAAGAATTTTTTCAGTGTCAGAGTTGTTAATAAATGGAATGCACTAGGAAGTGATGTGGTGGAGGCTGACTCCATACACAGTTTCAAATATAGATATGATAGAGCCCAGTAGGCTCAGGAATCTGTTCACCAGTTGATTGACAGTTGAGAGGCGGGACCAAAGAGCCAAAGCTCAACCCCCCGCAAGCATAATTAGGTGAGTACAATTAGGTGTGTACACACACACACACACACACCACACACACACACACACACACACACACACACACACACACACACACACACACACACACACACACACACACACACACACACACACACACACACACACACATAAACACACACTCACATTGAATTCTACGACAAGGTAACAAAAATCAGGCAAGAAAGAGAAGGGTGGGCAGACTGCATATTTTTGGATTGCCAGAAAGTCTTTGATACAGTACCACACAACAGACTAGTGAAAAAGCTGGAGGTGCAGGCTGGAGTGAAAGGGAAGGTACCCTGTTGGATACAGGAGTACCTAAGCAACAGGAGACACGAGTCAGTGTGAGGGCTGAGGTCTCAGACTGGCGAGACGTTACAAGTGGAGTCCCGCAGGGGTCAGTCCTTTGACCTATACTGTTTCTGATATATGTAAATGATCTCCCAGAGGGTATAGACTCGTTTTTCTCATTGTTTGATGATGATGCAATATTTATGAGGAGGATTAAGACGGAGGAAGACAGTATGAGGCTACAAGATGACCTAGACAGACTGAATGAATGGTCCAACAAATGGCTGTTAAAGTTCACACCGAGTAAATGTAAGGTAATGAAACTGGGCAGTGGAAACAGGAGGTCAGACACAGGATACAGAATGGGAGACGAAGTCCTTCACGGAACGGACAGAGAGAAAGATCTAGGAGTTGATATCACACCAACCCTGTCTCCTGAAGCCCACATAAAAAGAATTACATCTGCGGCATATGCGAGGCTGGGTAACATCAGAACAGCGTTCAGGAACCTGTGTAAGGAATCATTCAGAATCTTGTATCCCACATACGTAAGACCAATCCTGGAATATGCGGCCCCTGCATCGAACCCGTATCTTGTCAAGCACAAGAGGAAACTGGAAAAAGTTCAGACGTATGCCACTAGACTAGTCCCAAAACTAAGAGGCATGAATTACGAGGAAAGACTGCGGAAAATTCATCTTACAACACTGAAAGAAAGAAGAGTGAGGGAGACATGATCACTACCTACAAAATCCTCAAGGGAATTGACAGGATAGACAAGGATAAACTATTCAACACTGGTGGTACGCGAACAAGGAGACACAGGTGGAAACTGAGTACCCACATGAGCCACATTGACGTTAGAAAGAACTTTTTCAGTGTCAGCGTAGTTAACAGGTGGAATGCATTAGGAAGTGATGTGGTGGAGGTTGACTCCATACACAGTTTTAAATGTAGATATGATAGAGCCCAGTAGGCTCAGAATCTGTATACCAGTTGATGTATAGTTGAGAGGCGGGACCAAGGAGCCAGAGCTCAACTCCTGCAAGCTCAAATAGGCGAGTACACTGGTCGCCGTAATGCGTCTCCCTTCTTGAAAAGAATTACTGGAACGCCTGGAAATCGAAGTTCCAGTTAGGACAAGTTAACCCTCCTGGTGAAGGAATTTGTCTTTGAGGAATGTGTTTTGGTCGCTGTGCTTGGGTCGCTCGCTCCCAGGGCTGGTAGAGGGGACAATCTGGTCGCTGTGCTTGGGTCGCTCCCAGGGCTGGTAGAGTGAACAATCTGGTCGCTGTGTTTGGGTCGCTCCCCGGGCTGGTAGAGGGGACAATCTGGTCGCTGTGCTTGGGTCGCCCTCAGGGCTGGTAGAGGGAACAATCTGGTCGCTGTGCTTGGGTCGCTCTCAGGACTGGTAGAGGGAACAATCTGGTCGCTGTGCTTGGGTCGCTCTCAGGGCTGGTAGAGGGAACAATCTGGTCGCTGCGCTTGGGTCGCTCTCAGGGCTGGTAGAGGGGACAATCTGGTCGCTGTGCTTGGGTCACTCTCAGGGCTGGTAGAGGGGACAATCTGGTCGCTGTGCTTGGGTCGCACTCAGGGCTGGTAGAGGGAACAATCTGGTCGCTGTGCTTGGGTCGCTCACAGGGCTGGTAGAGGGGACAATCTGGTCGCTGTGCTTGGGTCGCCCTCAGGGCTGGTAGAGGGGACAATCTGGTCGCTGTGTTTGGGTCGCTCTCAGGGCTGGTAGAGTGAACAATCTGGTCGCTGTGTTTGGGTCGCTCCCCGGGCTGGTAGAGGGGACAATCTGGTCGTTGTGCTTGCGTCGCTCCCTGGGCTGGTAGAGGGGACAATCTGGTCGCTGTGCTTGGGTCGCTCCCCGGGCTGGTAGAGGGGACAATCTGGTCGTTGTGCTTGGGTCGCTCCCTGGGCTGGTAGAGGGGACAATCTGGTCGCTGTGCTTGGGTCGCTCCCAGGGCTGGTAGAAGGAACAATCTGGTCGTTGTGCTTGGGTCGCTCCCTGGGCTGGTAGAGGGGACAATCTGGTCGCTGTGCTTGGGTCGCTCTCAGGGCTGGTAGAGGGAACAATCTTGTCGCTGCGCTTGGGTCGCTCTCAGGGCTGGTAGAGGGAACAATCTGGTCGCTGTGCTTGGGTCGCCCTCAGGGCTGGTAGAGGGGACAATCTGGTCGCTGTGCTTGGGTCGCTCTCAGGGCTGGTAGAGGGGACAATCTGGTCGCTGTGCTTGGGTCGCTCTCAGGGCTGGTAGACGGAACAATCTGGTCGCTGTGCTTGGGTCGCTCTCAGGGTTGGTAGAGGGGACAATCTGGTCGCTGTGCTTGGGTCGCCCTCAGGGCTGGTAGAGGGAACAATCTGGTCGCTGTGCTTGGTCGCTCTCAGGGCTGGTAGAGGGGACAATCTGGTCGCTGTGCTTGGGTCGCTCTCAGGGCTGGTAGAGGGGACAATCTGGTCGCTGTGCTTGGGTCGCTCTCAGGGCTGGCAGAGTTAACAATCTGGTCGCTGTGCTTGGGTCGCTCTCAGGGCTGGTAGAGTGAACAATATGGTCGCTGTGCTTGGGTCGCTCTCAGGGCTGGTAGAGTGAACAATATGGTCGCTGTGCTTGGGTCGCTCTCAGGGCTGGTAGAGTGAACAATATGGTCGCTGTGCTTGGGTCGCTCTCAGGGCTGGTAGAGTGAACAATATGGTCGCTGTGCTTGGGTCGCTCTCAGGGCTGGTAGAGTGAACAATCTGGTCGCTGTGCTTGGGTCGCTCTCAGGGCTGGTAGAGGGGACAATCTGGTCGCTGTGCTTGGGTCGCTCTCAGGGCTGGTAGAGTGAACAATCTGGTCGCTGTGCTTGGGTCGCTCTCAGGGCTGGTAGAGGGGACAATCTGGTCGCTGTGCTTGGGTCGCTCTCAGGGCTGGTAGAGGGAACAATCTGGTCGCTGTGCTTGGGTCGCCCTCAGGGCTGGTAGAGGGAACAATCTGGTCGCTGTGCTTGGGTCGCTCTCAGGGCTGGTAGAGGGAACAATCTGGTCGCTGTGCTTGGGTCGCCCTCAGGGCTGGTAGAGGGAACAATCTGGTCGCTGTGCTTGGGTCGCCCTCAGGGCTGGTAGAGGGGACAATCTGGTCGCTGTGCTTGGGTCGCCCTCAGGGCTGGTAGAGGGGACAATCTGGTCGCTGTGCTTGGGTCGCTCTCAGGGCTGGTAGAGTTAACAATCTGGTCGCTGTGCTTGGGTCGCTCTCAGGGCTGGCAGAGTTAACAATCTGGTCGCTGTGCTTGGCATGGTTGTAGTGCTGGACTTTGCCTTCAGAAGTTGTAATAAACAGAAGTTGAACACTAAACAATACTCATCACAGACTGTTCTAATATATTTACTTATTCTTCAACAATAAAGATGATTCAGAAGACGTGAACTAAAGTCCAACAATATGCTGGAAACTGGCAGCTACGGATATTTGTTTTAAGAGCTTACAGATACAGGCAGGTGTTTTAAGAGCTGAGAGCTACAGGCAGGTGTTCTAAGAACTGAGAGCTACAGGCAGGTGTTTTAAGAGCTGAGAGCTACAGGCAGGTGTTCTACGAACTGAGAGCTACAGGCAGGTGTTCTAACAACTGAGAGATACAAGCAGGTGTTCTAACAACTGAGAGATACAGGCAGGTGTTCTACGAACTGAGAGCTACAGGCAGGTGTTCTAAGAGCTGAGAGCTACAGGCAGGTGTTCTAAGAGCTGAGAGCTACAGGCAGGTGTTCTAAGAGCTGAGAGCTACAGGCAGGTGTTCTAAGAGCTGAGAGCTACAGGCAGGTGTTCTAAGAGCTGAGAGCTACAGGCAGGTGTTCTAAGAGCTGAGAGCTACAGGCAGGTGTTCTAAGAGCTGAGAGCTACAGGCAGGTGTTCTAAGAGCTGAGAGCTACAGGCAGGTGTTCTAAGAGCTGAGAGCTACAGGCAGGTGTTCTAAGAGCTGAGAGCTACAGGCAGGTGTTCTAAGAGCAGAGAACAGTAGGTGTTTTCTTCTGTACTATATTGTAGAGTATTATTATTATTATTATTATTATTATTATTATTATTATTATTATCATCATCATTATTATTATTATTATTATTATTATTATTATAATTATTAGAGAGGGTGTTGTAATGTTGTGGGGTGCCGTGTGCAACAATACCTCGCGCCAGGGGGCTCTACTTCTGTTATTGGACTTGTGTGGGACGATGGCTGGTTCGGTGATGTTAGTTATTGCATATTGCAAATTCTTTCCCTGAGTCACGTGTTGCAACTGGGGTTGTAAGAATTATTTGCACTT
The DNA here is from genome assembly GCF_020424385.1 of Procambarus clarkii. NCBI lineage: Eukaryota > Metazoa > Arthropoda > Malacostraca > Decapoda > Cambaridae > Procambarus > Procambarus clarkii. The sequence goes on from NW_025555764.1 coordinate 25,245, forward strand.
GATTTTACTGTTTTGCAACTGGTCTGTAATTGGTATTTAATTGTTTTATGCATGTCTGCCGCTATATTTAATTTTTTTTTTAGCGAAGCTGCACAGAGCTGGTTGGGCTCATCTGTCCAGTTAGCCTTTAGAGGTGAAGGTTAATCCACTAGTAACAGCAAAACAAGGCACACTGCTGTTGTTGCATGGCACTGTATTGCACTGTGGTCACTGTTCAGTTAGTATTTGATGCTGTATGACTCAAATATTGTTCTCTCTCTCTCTCTCTCTCTCTCTCTCTCTCTCTCTCTCTCTCTCTCTCTCTCTCTCTCTCTCTCTCTCTCTCTCTCTCTCTCTCTCTCTCTCTCTCTCTCTCTCTCTCTCTCTCTCTCTCTCTCTCTCTCGCTCTCCCCCTCCCCTCCCTGTTCGGCCTGTTGGTCAGGGCTCTGGAAATATCCGGTAAATCCTATAAAGATTTGCCAGATGGTCGTGCATGAAATTTAAGTCGAAGCAGAGTCGGTCACCCAAAAAATCGGCCCCAGTGTGAATTTTCTCTAAAATATTGTTTGTGAATCTTTCATATACGATGTTCTCTTTAATATACAGTGCTCTCTTTAATATACAGTGCTCTCTTTAATATACAGTGCTCTCTTTAATATACAGTGCTCTCTTTAATATACAGTGCTCTCTTCCATGTACGATGCTCTCTTCCATATACGATGCTCTCTTCCATATACGATGCTCTCTTCCATGTACGATGCTCTCTTCCATGTACGATGCTCTCTTCCATATACGATGCTCACTTCTATATACGATGCTCACTTCCATATACGATGCTCTCTTCCATATACGATGCTCACTTCTATGTACGATGCTCACTTCTATATACGATGCTCACTTCCATATACGATGCTCACTTCCATATACGATGCTCACTTCTATGTACGATGCTCACTTCTATATACGATGCTCACTTCCATATACGATGCTCTCTTCTATATACGATGCTCTCTTCTATATACGATGCTCACTTCCATATACGATGCTCACTTCCATATACGATGCTCACTTCTATGTACGATGCTCACTTCTATATACGATGCTCACTTCCATATACGATGCTCACTTCTATGTACGATGCTCACTTCTATATACGATGCTCACTTCCATATACGATGCTCACTTCCTTATACAATGCTCATACAAGATGTTCTCTTTCATATACGATGTTGTTACAGTACCGAAACCGTCGCTGGAGTGTGGAGTGGCGATTTCAGCGCCATCTATGGGTCTGTACTCCAACTCCCCGGTATTGGGTGCAACTCCGAAAACGCCATCTGTTGATGGTGGCGTGGTATCGGTAAATGGCTCCGGTTTCCTGCCTCAGTCAGAATGTGAGGTTTATGATGATGACCTCTGGTGGGTGGCATGTAGAGATCAACGCCATCTAGGTTGTGGCTACAAGTTACAATTACAATTCCCCAGTGGATGGGAGTTATCTTACAGTCACCTAGTATACTGTCTGTCTAGCTAATGTCGTTTTATGTTCACAGAGGTAACGTAAAGAGGCGATTGAACTGAGGAGGGCAGTTCACCTTGGGCAGTCCAAGAACTCTTGACTTGGTCTTGTGAGAGGACAAAGTGACCGCCGTCGGTTATAGCAGTGTGTTAGCTGCTGGTATATACAGTGTTGGATGGGCTGACACATCCGGGATTGGCCAGAAAGATTTATGCGATGACAGTTGTGCGTCTGTTGAGAAGTTCTGCTAGCGAGCTGCTAGAGACATCTCCCAGGGTGCTAGCTACCCCTGTATGGGATTGTTAGAGACTCCTCTCAGCGTGTTGCTGAAACCCTCTGCCAGTGTGTATCTGGAGAGCGGAGGTGGGGTATAGGCACATCGTGAAGATACGGTGTGTGTGTGCACTGGCCCATGTTGAAGGTGAACTCACTCATGTTTGCCATTAAGTGTGGACGAAGTGTATCTGGAAATTGGATTCACCGGGATTTGATGAACACTGTTGATGTATTGCGTCCTGAGTGAAAGAGACACTTTGTAAATATAAATGTGTAGTAATACATTAATATATATGTCGTACCTAGTAGCCAGAACGCACGTCTCTGCCTACTATGCAAGGCCCGATTTGCCTAATAGGCCAAGTGTTTTTCTTTAAAAAAAAATTCAATTCGTTTGAAATATTATTATTATATTATATTAAGAACATAAGTTTTTTATTTAGCTATGTTAGTATAGGTTAGGTTAGGTTAGGTTTGGTTAGGTAGGGTTGGTTAGGGTCGGTCACATATTTACATTAGTTTTAACTCGAATAAAAAAAATAACCTCATACAATGTGAAATGGATAGCTTTATCATTTCACAAGAAAAAATAAAAAATATATAAATTCAGGAAAACTTGGCTTATTAGGCGAATCAAGTCTTGCATAGTAAGCCGAATATTGCGTTCTGGCTACTAGGTACATATATATATATATATATATATATATATATATATATATATATATATATATATATATATATATATATATATATATATATATATATATATATATATATATGTCGTACCTAGTAGCCAGAACTCACTTCTCAGCCTACTATGCGAGGCCCGATTTGCCTAATAAGCCAAGTTTTACTGAATTAATATATTTTCTCTAATTTTTTTCTTATGAAATGATAAAGCTACCCATTTCATTATGTATGAGGTCAATTTATTTTTATTAGAGTTAAAATTAACGTAGATATATGACCGAACCTAACCAACCCTACCTAACCTAACCTAACCTATCTTTATAGTGTCGGAAAATCCGACACCATTTAATAATCATACAGATAATAGCTGTATTGTATAAACAAGTTACCCATAGAAAACGTAACTTGTAGTGGAATTACCGTTTAAAGAAAACGGGATATCATCACCACATACTATTATAATTCACCACCTATTATGGTGGGAATTATTCTTAAATACATTAGTCTTTGGACTTTACCATTATAAAAACATCTTATATAAATTAACTTAATTATCAATATTAAAGTAGAGTAAATGTGACCCTTCTATCACCTTTGGACATCTGGACAATTTAAGCCAGGCGTCAGGGGGAAGGAGGGCAGCCATTGTTTATACTAGACCAGAGGCTCACGGGAGCAAATTCGGCTCCTGTTAAATTTACTTGGACGTAGTGTTATGGAAACTAAAAGTGTACCATTATCAACACGCTGTCTACAAATTCAAGTTAAGTGTCTATCCGAAACCCGTTTATCATTCATTTATGGCCATTAATGTCAGGATATAGGGTGACCCGGTTAGATCACGAAATCGCCTCAAACTAAAGGTAATTAAGCCAGGTCTTCAATGTTCCATGTACAGTATTTTCTCTGATATAACTTGTCATATATAGGTACCTGGCTTCACAGCTAGCGCCCTTTTGACAGGTCAAGACGAGGAGGAAGACTTTGTGCACCAGTTACTGGGTGATGGAAGCTACCTCAAAGAGGATAATTTGGTGTCTACACCCTAGTTATACCTGGTGGACTAACCTGCTGCACTATAAGATAAGGAACCTCTTCAATGTATGTAGTTAATACTGTAGTTTGATTGGCTGCATATATATAAATATAAACCCCCCCTAATGTGTAGAGGAGCGATTTGTGAGATTAAGAGATTATTGCAGAAATACAGTCCACTTATCATTATACAAATTGCTATCGAAGTATATAAATTAACGTAAATATAAATTCATATAAATTAAATAAATATAAATCTCACAGGTCGGTTCCCACATATAGGTTAGGTTAGGTAGGTTAGGTTGTCGAAAAAACATTAATTCATGAAAACTAGGCTTATTAGGCAAATCAGGCCTTGCATAGTAGGCTCAGAAGTGAGTTCTGGCTTCTAGGTACGACATATATATATATATATATATATATATATATATATATATATATATATATATATATATATATATATATATATATATATATATATAAATATATATATATAAAACAGTCTCCGTGGTGTAGTGGTAAGACACTCGCCTGGCGTTCCGCGAGCGCTATGTCATGGGTTCGTATCCTGGCCGGGGAGGATTTACTGGCGCAATTCCTTAACTGTAGCCTCTGTTTAACGCAACAGTAAAATGTGTACTTGGATGAAAAAACGATTCTTCGCGGCGGGGATCGTATTCCAGGGACCTGCCCGAAACGCTACGCGTACTAGTGGCTGTACAAGAATGTAACAACTCTTGTGTATATCTCAAAAAAAAAAAATATATATATATATATATATATATATATATATATATATATATATATATATATATATGAATAGGAAAACCAGGGATATACTGAACATCTTGTTTCAGATTCTTTACTATAAAATGCATAACGTTTCGAATACTTCTCGTATTCATCATCAGATCTAAAAGAAAAAACAGAAATCACAATCAAGTAACTGGTAAACAAAGAACTCATACTGAATATAATTGTCTATCAAAGAAAGGAAAATGCTTAAAAACAAAACACTTAAGCGCACTTAAAGTGATCAATACAAATAAAACTTATTAACTGTCACATATATTAAAGCTAATTTAAAAAACCATTAAACTACAAGTTGAAATTTATAACTACTAAAACAAACCATTCTATTAAATTTACGTGAAGTGATCAGAAGTGAAACTTGATACCTAACACATAGATACTAAACACTATAACAAATATTTATATAATGACTACAAATCTACAAAAAATTTATGTAAAATACAAACAGAATAAACGACAATTATAAAGTACTAACCAAAATCTTTTAAAAAACTCAAATATTAAATAAAATTAAATACCAAAAAATGTATTATATATCCTAAATAAAAGATTATATTAATGTACAATGTCAAGACTTGAAATAAGTAAGAAAGGGCAAAGACATGGTAAACTAAACAAAATTATAATAAAATTAAACTACCAAAATGAACTATAAATCAAATTACAGGGCCAACTGTGCACTATACAGTGTACAATTGAACAGTTGAAAGGTTGCTATTTAACAGAGATATATATTTAAGATCCCTTTCCACTGTAGTAATCCTACACGATGGGTGAAACTTCTTATTTAAGAAATTCCTTATAAAGGTATAAACCATATGCACAGGATAACCATTATTTTAAAAAAATTTCACAAGAAAATTAATTTCTTGATCAAAGTTATTCCAATTAGAACATAAAACAAAGGCCCTATTCAGTAGAGTGTTAATTGCATTTTTCTTAAAAATATCAGGAACAAAAGAATTAAAATTTAAACCTAAACCAGTAAAGGTTAGTTTCCTAAAAACATTAGTGTTGAACCCATTAAGGTTATTCACTTTGACATCAAGAAACGACAATGAATTATCAACTTCACACTCTGCAGTAAAACGTATATTACTATGTTGTGCATTAAGATACTCTGTAAATTTCTCAATATGACATTGGTCCTTAAACAACAAAAAAGTGTCATCTACATATCTCCTGTACAATCTCCTATGTACAATCTCTCCTGTACATCTCCTATGTCCTGTACTTAGTTTTTGATCCACTGTCGTGATGTCGGTGCAAAGTTCAAGGTCACTGTATACTCAGTAATCCCAGGCCTCGTATGTTACTAGATTACTGGACTATGGGGAATACGTTAGCTAGAAATAAAGTGGTAAGGGATGATGTGATTCACGAGCATAAATGAGTACTTATACAACTTTAATTTCTCCATCCAGTTTTGTTATTTAGGTATATCTGCATGTGTGCAGCTGCCCTGGACTATGTTAAGGGAAGTACAGAGTGTGTCAAGAACTAGCTGCCTTGAACTATATGAAGGGGAAGTACAGAGTGTGCCAAGAACTAGCTGCCCTAGACTATATGAAGGGGGAGTACAGAGTGTGTCAAGAACTAGCTGCCTTGAACTATATGAAGGGGAAGTACAGAGTGTGCCAAGAACTAGCTGCCCTAGACTATATGAAGGGGAGTACAGTGTGTTTCAAAAAACTAGCTACGTGATGCTAAAAGTCCCCATCTCGAAGGATTCTAAGTCATACAGGGCCATATGTTCAGTAGTCTGCATTGGCAAATTTTGGGTGCAATATGAGGATATCCTCAAGAACACGAGAGGGAACAAAGTAATTCCATACGGTTAAATAAAATTAAGATATAAACTCTGCCTATTCTTCAATCCTGTTGTTGATTTATGTGAGCATGTCTTGACCTGATGATTTCGTGTGGTGGCTGCAGTGTAAGTTTGTGTGTTTGTGAAGTATGTAGAGTCTTCACAAGGCTCCTCTCACAATATGACTTAAAAAATCTTATCCTTCTTGGATGTATAGCCTTCTGGGCTTGGTACTTTATTTAAGGAAGTAGAGATATGTTTTTTTAGGTTTAATATATACGAAGCATTGTCTGGTGTCGTCCACTTGGATCGCTGCTGTTTTGTGATTTGCGAGACCGCGAATCTTAATGACCTTATCGGGTAGTTAGGAGCTGGTTGAAACCCCTCTACGTCACAGTAAGTTAAAGACAAAGAGTTCAGTTCTCTTGGATAAGCCTTTTTGATACTGTTGGGCTGCATGGCTGTGTCCCTCTGATACTGTTGGGCTACAAGGCTGTGTCCCTCTGATACTGTTGGGCTACAAGGCTGTGTCCCACTGATACTGTTGGGCTACAAGGCTGTGTCCCACTGATACTGTTGGGCTACAAGGCTGTGTCCCACTGATACTGTTGGACTGCCTCTGTGTGTGTTCTTCTGATTTGACCTCCTAGAGGAGAGTGAAGCATTGAATGTGACCCGAACTAACATGTGCTTACACAGCTTTACAAACTATGCAAAGGGACAATGTATCTGTTGTGGCTTTTGTCTGGTGGTCAGTTCTTGAGGGAGGGTGCTGAAGACAATGCTTAGAGCAGAGAGAATGCATTTTGTGGACTTGGTCAAACAGAACCACAGAACCACAGAACCACAGAACCATACAACCACAGAACCACATCCCCCTGTGTTGGGAACTGACCGATATTGGTTTCCGGTTAGTAAAGTTTTGTACTCACTAGATTTGTGGCTATTTTGAACTTTGTCTTAAAGCCTGTAATTCGTCAATGGTCAAGTTTCCCAAATCATTAGCGAGCAGACCATCAGAGACCTAAACTGGCAGTTCATGAGGGGTTACCCCCCCCCCCCATCCCCCACCAATCACCTCTAGGTTCTAAGAACGCAGAACCCTTTGCAGGTGATAATATTCTGGTATATTGAGTTTTTTCGGTCTAACAAGGACATCATTTGATAGAAACTTGCGTCAAATATATTAAAAAGTTTTATGTTCAGAATTTATTGTTTAGCCATTTATAATACCAATTTAAATATGAATATAATTTACATTTTTAATATTATTTATGTTACACGATGTAACACAATGTATGTTTCAGGGTAGTCAATTGTGTCTTCTAACTGCTTAAGTCGAAAAATGATAGAAAATAACTGTTAATACTTTAAAAGTTTGCTCATGTGACCAGGAAATATTAAAAAATCACCTTTATCCAAGGAGAAAAAGGAGAACGTTGCACCTGTTCGTCTTAGAGGGGGATTCAGCTCCTTCAGAGGGAAGGCTAGTTGGGTGATTATCCTCCTTGGAGACCCAACAGGAATGTGACCATTTCAAGGGTCACCAATGACCTCCCAGCTGCTCTCGTCAGCACCAGGGAGTCCAGACACGTCCTGGCGACGGTGTAATCGGCCTTGAGGTGCAGGGAGGGGCCCGGGGGGGGGGGGACCCCCATTACAGGGGATATACTTCAAGTTTATCCGCCACTGAATCCATCTGGAATGTTCTGGAAAAGGTAGATTTCAACAGATCACTGTCCTGGTCACTGCCCTGGTCACTGTCCTGGTACTGCCTTGGTACTGCCTTCGTATTGTCCTGGTACTGTCCTGGTACTGCCCTGGTACTGCCCTGGTACTGCCCTGGTATTGTCCTGGTACTGTCCTGGTACTGCCCTGGTATTGTCCTGGTACTGTCCTGGTACTGCCCTGGTACTGTCCTGGTACTGTCCTGGTACTGCCCTGGTACTGTCCTGGTACTGCCCTGGTACTGCCCTGGTACTGTCCTGGTACTGTCCTGGTACTGCCCTGGTACTGTCCTGGTACTGCCCTGGTACTGTCCTGGTACTGTCCTGGTACTACCCTGGTACTGCCCTGGTACTGTCCTGGTACTGTCCTGGTACTGCCCTGGTACTGTCCTGGTACTGCCCTGGTACTGCCCTGGTACTGTCCTGGTACTGTCCTGGTACTGTCCTGGTACTGCCCTGGTACTGTCCTGGTACTGTCCTGGTACTACCCTGGTACTGCCTTGGTACTGTCCTGGTACTGCCCTGGTACTGTCCTGGTACTGCCCTGGTACAGCCCTGGTACTGTCCTGGTACTGCCCTGGTATTGTCCTGGTACTGTCCTGGTACTGCCCTGGTACTGCCCTGGTACTGCCCTGATACTGTCCTGGTACTGTCCTGGTACTGCCCTGGTACTGTCCTGGTACTGTCCTGGTACTGTCCTGGTACTGCCCTGGTACTGTCCTGGTACTGTCCTGGTACTGCTCCTGGTACAGTCCTGGTACTGGTACTGTCCTGGTACTGCCCTGGTACTGTCCTGGTACTGCCCTGGTACTGTCCTGGTACTGTCCTGGTACTGTCCTGGTACTGCCCTGGTACTGTCCTGGTACTGCCCTGGTACTGCCCTGGTACTGTCCTGGTACTGCCCTGGTACTGTCCTGGTACTGTCCTGGTACTGCCCTGGTACTGTCCTGGTACTGTCCTGGTACTGTCCTGGTACTGCCCTGGTACTGCCCTGGTACTGTCCTGGTACTGTCCTGGTACTGTACCCTGGTACTGTCCTGGTACTGCCCTGGTACTGTCCTGGTACTGCCCTGGTACTGTCCTGGTACTGTCCTGGTACTGTCCTGGTACTGTCCTGGTACTGCCCTGGTACTGCCCTGGTACTGTCCTGGTACTGCCCTGGTACTGTCCTGGTACTGCCCTGGTACTGCCCTGGTACTGCCCTGGTACTGCCCTGGTACTGTCCTGGTACTGCCCTGGTACTGTCCTGGTACTGCCCTGGTACTGCCCTGGTACTGTCCTGGTTCTGCCCTGGTATTGTCCTGGTACTGTCCTGGTACTCTCCTGGTACTGTCCTGGTACTGCCTTGTTCACTGTCCTGGTACTGCCCTGGTACTGTCCTGGTACTGTCCTGGTACTGCCTTGGTCACTGTCCTGGTACTGTCCTGGTACTGTCCTGGTACTGTCCTGGTACTGTCCTGGTACTGTCCTGGTACTGCCTTGGTCACTGTCCTGGTACTGCCCTGGTACTGTCCTGGTACTGTCCTGGTACTGCCCTGGTACTGTCCTGGTACTGTCCTGGTACTGTCCTGGTACTGCCCTGGTACTGTCCTGGTACTGTCCTGGTACTGCCCTGGTACTGGCCTGGTACTGCCTTGGTATTGTCCTGGTACTGTCCTGGTACTGTCCTGGTCACTGTCCTGGTCACTGTCTTGGTCACTGTCCTGGTCACTGTCCTGGGCACTCTCCTGGTACTGTCCTGGTCACTGTCCTGGCACTGTCCTGGTCACTGTCCTTGTCACTGTCCTGGTCACTGTCCTGGGCACTGTCCTGGTACTGTCCTGGGCACTGTCCTGGACACTGTCCTGGGCACTGTCCTGGTACTGCCCTGGTCACTGTCCAGGTACTGCCCTGGTTACTGTCCTGGTACTGCCCTGTGCACTCTCCTGGGTACTGCCCTGGTCACTGTCCTGGGCACTGCCCTGGTCACTGTCCTGACACTGTCCTGACACTGTCCTGGGCACTGTCCTGGGCACTGTCCTGGTCACTGTCCTGACACTGTCCTGACACTGTCCTGGGCACTGTCCTGGGCACTGTCCTGGCACTGTCCTCGTCATGTTCTACACTTTGGAGACATAAACAACTACTAAATAACTCTCAATACCCATTAAGAATGTGTATTATTAGTTGTATTGACATTTTTTTATTATTGGCTTTATTGTTAATATTTCTAATAGTAATAAATAATCTCTTACTTGATAATAATATTACTGAAGCAGGAATATTTTAATTTATAAACGTTAAACTTTTTTTTCAATTTAAATTTTAAAAAACATATACGAATTACAATTCATGGTCTATAGATCACAGTGTGTTGGGAAGCGACGAGAGGTACGGAATCCTCTTACTTGTTGCCGCCACTGGGGTGGGATGGAAGGGAAGGGAACCATCAGGTTCAGTTCCCTTCCATTCCACCCCACCATTCCACCCCACCATTCCATCCCACCATTTCACCCCACCTTTCCATCATTCCACCGTTTATGTATCAGGTGGAAAGCGCCAAGCCACTACGACTATATACCACTGGGAAGGTGGTCAGGATAAGGATTTTGGATGGTTCGCGGGAGATAAGGAATTGTGCCAACCACTTGGACGGTTGGGGATTGAACGCCGACCTGCATGAAGTAAGACCGTCGTACTACCATCCAGCCCAAGTGGTGGTGTGGGTTGGAATGTTTCATTTTCATCTATGCTGCTGTCAGCACTTTGAATGTTGGGGTGGAAACAATCGGGAAGAAGTTTTAGATACTTCTTCCCGGTTTTAGATAATTAGTGATGATTAGTGTTGTGTCTCGTCAGTGTATACTTCATTGTTCAGTAGAGCGAACAGTGAGAGGGAAGGGGGAATAAAGGGTGGACAGGAAGAACAAACTAGATAATCGAGAAAGTCAGTTGTAAATGGAAGAGAAACACTAAAACAACAACAGAGGTGTAGCGGTAAAACGCTCACACAACAACAGAGGTGTAGCGGTAAAACGCTCACACAACAACAGAGGTGTAGCGGTTAAACGCTCCCTCAACAACAGTGGTGTAGCGGTAAAACGCTCCCTCAACAACAGTGGTGTAGCGGTAAAACGCTCCCTCAACAACAGTGGTGTAGCGGTAAAACGCTCACACAACAACAGAGGTGTAGCGGTTAAACGCTCACGCAACAACAGTGGTGTAGCGGTAAAACGCTCACACAACAACAGAGGTGTAGCGGTTAAACGCTCACACAACAACAGAGGTGTAGCGGTTAAACGCTCACGCAACAACAGTGGTGTAGCGGTAAAACGCTCACACAACAACAGAGGTGTAGCGGTTAAACGCTCACACAACAACAGAGGTGTAGCGGGAAAACGCTCACACAACAACAGAGGTGTAGCGGTAAAACGCTCACACGACAACAGTGGTGTAGCGGTAAAACGCTCACGCAACAACAGTGGTGTAGCGGTAAAACGCTCACACAACAACAGAGGTGTAGCGGTTAAACGCTCACACAACAACAGAGGTGTAGCGGTAAAACGCTCACACAACAACAGAGGTGTAGCGGTTAAACGCTCCCTCAACAACAGAGGTGTAGCGGTAAAACGCTCCCTCAACAACAGAGGTGTAGCGGTAAAACGCTCACATAACAACAGAGGTGTAGCGGTAAAACGCTCACTCTGCAACAGAGGTGTAGCGGTAAACGCTCACACAACAACAGAGGTGTAGCGGTAAAACGCTCACATGACAACAGAGGTGTAGCGGTAAAACGCTCACACAACAACAGAGGTGTAGCGGTAAAACGCTCACATGACAACAGAGGTGTAGCGGTAAAACGCTCCCTCAACAACAGAGGTGTAGCGGTAAAACGCTCCCTCAACAACAGAGGTGTAGCGGTAAAACGCTCCCTCAACAACAGAGGTGTAGCGGTAAAACGCTCACACAACAACAGAGGTGTAGCGGTTAAACGCTCACACAACAACAGAGGTGTAGCGGTTAAACGCTCACACAACAACAGAGGTGTAGCGGTTAAACGCTCACACAACAACAGAGGTGTAGCGGTTAAACGCTCACACAACAACAGAGGTGTAGCGGTTAAACGCTCAAACAACAACAGAGGTGTAGCGGTTAAACGCTCACACAACAACAGTTGTGTAGCGGTTAAACGCTCACAGAATAACAGTGGTGTAGTGGTTAAACGCTCACACAACAACAGTGGTGTAGCGGTTAAACGCTCACACAACAACATAGGTGTAGCGGTTAAACGCTCACACAACAACAGAGGTGTAGCGGTTAAACGCTCACACAACAACAGAGGTGTAGCGGTTAAACGCTCACACAACAACAGAGGTGTAGCGGTTAAACGCTCACACAACAACAGAGGTGTAGCGGTTAAACATTCACAGAATAACAGTGGTGTAGCGGTTAAACGCTCACACAACAACAGTGGTGTAGTGGTTAAACGCTCACACAACAACAGAGGTGTAGCGGTTAAACGCTCACACAACAACAGAGGTGTAGCGGTTAAACGCTCACACAACAACAGAGGTGTAGCGGTTAAACATTCACAGAATAACAGTGGTGTAGCGGTTAAACGCTCACACAACAACAGTGGTGTAGCGGTAAAACGCTCACTCAGCAACAGAGGTGTAGCGGTAAAACGCTCACTCAACAACAGAGGTGTAGCGGTAAAACGCTCACTCAACAACAGAGGTGTAGCGGTAAAACGCTCACTCAACAACAGAGGTGTAGTGGTAGAAACGCTCACAGAACAACAGAGGTGTAGCGGTAAAACGCTCACACAACAACAGAGGTGTAGTGGTAGAAACGCTCACACAACAACAGTAGTGTAGCGGTTAAACGCGCCTCACAGGACACCTATTTTTTTTTTTATTTGGTTGGAACCCTACCATAACCATTACTCCTGTCATCACAATGTATAATTATCGAACATCTGATTTCTGGTGACAAGTTTTGTCAGTGTCAAATTTGACAACCACGTCATTTTTTACTTAAAATTTAAAGGTGCGGGTTCAGCAGTTCAGCAGGAGGTTCAGCAGTTCAGCAGGAGGTTCATCAGTTCAGCAGGAGGTTCAGCAGTTCAGCAGGAGGTTTATCAGTTCAGCAGGAGGTTCAGCAGTTCAGCAGGAGGTTCAGCAGGAGGTTCATCAGTTCAGCAGGAGGTTCATCAGTTCAGCAGGAGGTTCAGCAAGAGGTTCATCAGTTCAGCAGGAGGTTCAGCAAGAGGTTCATCAGTTCAGCAGGAGGTTCAGCAGTTCAGCAGGAGGTTCAGCAGGAGGTTCAGCAGTTCAGCAGGAGGTTCAGCAGGAGGTTCAGCAGTTGAGCAGAAGGTTCAGCAGTTCAGCAAAAGGTTCAGCAGTTCAGCAGGAGGTTCAGCAGAAGGTGGGTGAGAGGGCTGGAGTAGGGTGTGGTAAGAGGGCTGGGGTAGGGTGTGGTGAGAGGGCTGGGGTAGGGTGGGGTGAGAGGGCTGGGGTAAGGTGTGGTGAGAGGGCTGGGGTAGAGTGTGGTGAGAGGGCTGGGGTAGGGTGTGGTGAGAGGGCTGGGTAGGGTGGGTGAGAGGGCTGGGCTAGGGTTTGTTGAGAAGGCTGGGGTAGGGTGGGTGAGAGGGTTGAAGTAGGTGGGTGAGAGGGCTGGAGTAGGGTGGGTAAGAGGGCTGGGGTAGAGTGTGGTGAGAGGGCTGGGGTAGGGTGTGGTGAGAGGGCTGGGCTAGGGTGTGGTGAGAGGGCTGGGGTAGGGTGTGGTGAGAGGGCTGGAGTAGGGTGCGTGAGAGGGCTGGGGTAGGGTGGGTGAGAGGGCTGGGGTAGGGTGTGGTGAGAGGGCTGGAGTAGGGTGCGTGAGAGGGCTGGGGTAGGGTGGGTGAGAGGGCTGGGGTAGGGTGTGGTGAGAGGGCTGGGGTAGGGTGTGGTGAGAGGGCTGGGCTAGGGTGTGGTGAGAGGGCTGGGGTAGGGTGTGGTGAGAGGGCTGGAGTAGGGTGCGTGAGAGGGCTGGGGTAGGGTGGGTGAGAGGGCTGGGGTAGGGTGTGGTGAGAAGGCTGGGGTAGGGTGGGTGAGAGGGTTGAAGTAGGGTGGGTGAGAGGGCTGGAGTAGGGTGGGTAAGAGGGCTGGGGTAGAGTGTGGTGAGAGGGCTGGGGTAGGGTGTGGTGAGAGGGCTGGGCTAGGGTGTGGTGAGAGGGCTGGGGTAGGGTGTGGTGAGAGGGCTGGAGTAGGGTGCGTGAGAGGGCTGGGGTAGGGTGGGTGAGAGGGCTGGGGTAGGGTGTGGTGAGAGGGCTGGGGTAGGGTGTGGTGAGAGGGCTGGGGTAGGGTGTGGTGGAAGAGCTGGGGTAGGGTGGGTGAGAGGGGTGGGCTAGGGTGTGGTGAGAAGGCTGGGGTAGGGTGGGTGAGAGGGCTGGGGTAGGGTGTGGTGAGAGGGCTGGGCTAGGGTGTGGTGAGAGGGCTGGGGTAGGGTGTGGTGAGAGGGCTGGGGTAGGGTGGGTGAGAGGGCTGGAGTAGGGTGGGTGAGAGGGCTGGGGTAGGGCCTGGTGAGAGGGCTGGGCTAGGGTGTGGTGAGAGGGCTGGGCTAGGGTGTGGTGAGAGGGCTGGAGTAGGGTGTGGTGAGAGGGCTGGGGTAGGGTGTGGTGAGAGGGCTGGGGTAGGGTGTGATGAGAGGGCTGGGGTAGGGTGTGATCAGAGGGCTGGGGTAGGGTGTGGTGAGAGGGCTGGAGAAGGGTGGGTGAGAGGGCTAGGCTAGGGTGTGGTGAGAGGGCTGGGGAAGGGTGGGTGAGAGGGCTGGAGTAGGGTGGGTGAGAAGGCTGGAGTAGGGTGGGTGAGAGGGCTGGGCAAAGGTGTGGTGAGAGGGCTGGAGTAGGGTGTGATGAGAGGGCTGGAGTAGGGTGTGGTGAGAGGGCTGGAATAGGGTGGGTGAGAGGGCTGGGGTAGGGTGGGTGAGAGGGCTGTGTAGGGTGTGGTGAGAGGGCTGGGGTAGGGTGTGGTGAGAGTGCTGGAGTAGGGTGGGTGAGAAAGCTGGGCTAGGGTGGGTGAGAGGGCTGGAGTAGGGTGTGGCGAGAGGGCTGGAGTAGGGTGTGGTGAGAGGGCTGGAGTAGGGTGGGTGAGAGGGCTTGGGTAGGGTCGGTGAGAGGGCTGGGCAAGGGTGTTGTGAGAGGGCTGGAGTAGGGTGGGTGAGAGGGCTGGGCAAGGGTGTGGTGAGAGGGCGGGAGTAGGGTGGGTGAGTGGGCTGGATTAGGGTGTGGTGAGATGGCAGGGGTAGGGTGTGGTGAGAGGGCTGGGGTAGGGTGTGGTGAGAGGGCTGGGGTAGGGTGTGGTGAGAGGGCTGGGGTAGGGTGTGGTGAGAGGGCTGGGGTAGGGTGTGATGAGAGGGCTGGGATAGGGTGTGGTGAGTGGGCTGGGGTAGGGTGTAGTGAGAGGGCTGGGCAAGGGTGTGGTGAGAGGGCTGGAGTAGGGTGGGGAAAGACGGCTGGGCTAGGGTGTAGTGAGAGGGCTGGAGTAGGGTGGGTAAGAGGGCTGGGCAAGGGTGTGGTGAGAGGGCTTGGGTAGTGTGGGTGAGAGGACTGGGCAAGGGTGTGGTGAGAGGGCTGGAGTAGGGTGGGTGAGCGGGCTGTGCAAGGGTGTGGTGAGAGGGCTGGAGTAGGGTGTTGTGAGAGGGCTTGGGTAGGGTGTGGTGAGAGGGCTGGGGAAGGGTGGGTGAGAGGGCTGGGGTAGGGTGTGGTGAGATGGCTGGGGTAGGGTGTGGTGAGAGGGCTTGGGTAGGGTGTGGTGAGAGGGCTGGGGTAGGGTGGGTGAGAGGGCTGGGGTAGGGTGGGTGAGAGGGCTGTGTAGGGTGTGGTGAGAGGGCTGGGGTAGGGTGTGGTGAAAGGGCTGGAGTAGGGTGGGTGAGAGGGCTGTGTAGGGTGTGGTGAAAGGGCTGGGGTAGGGTGGGGTGAGAGGGCTGGAGTAGGGTGTGGTGAGAGGGCTGGAGTAGGGTGGGTGAGCGGGCTGTGCAAGGGTGTGGTGAGAGGGCTGGAGTAGGGTGTGGTGAGAGGGCTGGAGTAGGGTGGGTGAGAGGGCTTGGGTCGGGTGGGTGAGAGGGCTTGTCTAGGGTGTGGTGAGAAGGCTGGGGTAGGGTGGGTGAGAGGGCTGGAGTAGGGTGTGATGAGAGGGCTGGAGTAGGGTGGGTGAGAGGGCTGGAGTAGGTTGGGTGAGAGGGCTGGGCTAGGGTGTTGTGAGAGGGCTGGGGTAGGGTGGGTGAGAGGGCTGGGGTAGGGTGGGTGAGAGGGCTGGGCAAGGGTGTGGTGAGAGGGCTGGGCTAGAGTGTAGTGAGAGGGCTGGGCTAGAGTGTGGTGAGAGGGCTGGAGTAGGGTGTGGTGAGAGGGCTGGGCTAGGGTGTGGTGAGAGGGCTGGAGCAGGGTGTGGTGAGAGGGCTTTGGTAAGGTGGGTGAGAGGGCTGGGCTAGGGTGTGGTGAGAATGCTGGGGTAGGGTATGGTGAGAGGGCTGGGGTAGGGTGGGAGTGAGGGCTGGGGTAGGGTGGGTGAGAGGGCTGGGGTAGGGTGGGTGAGAGGGCTGGGGTAGGGTGGGTAAGAGGGCTGGGAAAGGGTGTGGTGAGAGGGCTGGGGTAGGGTGGGTGAGAGGACTGGGCAAGGGTGTGGTGAGAGAGCTGGAGTAGGGTGTGGTGAGACTGCTGGAGTAGGGTGTGGTGAGAGGGCTGTGCAAGGGTGTGGTGAGAGGGCTGGAGTAGGGTGTGGTGAGAGGGCTGGAGTAGGGTGTGGTGAGAAGGCTGGTCTAGGGTGGGTGAGAGGGCTGGAGTAGGGTGGGTGAGAGGGCTGGAGTAGGGTGGGTGAGAGGGCTGGGGTAGGGTGTGGTGAGAGGGCTGGGGTAGGGTGTGGTGAGAGGGCTGGAGTAGGGTGTGGTGAGAGGGCTGGTCTAGGGTGGGTGAGAGGGCTGGAGTAGGGTGGGTGAGAGGGCTGGAGTAGGGTGGGTGAGAGGGCTGGGGTAGGATGGGTGAGAGGGCTGGAGTAGGGTGGGTGAGAGGGCTGGAGTAGGGTGGGTGAGAGGGCTGGAGTAGGGTGGGTGAGAGGGCTGGGGTAGGGTGGGTGAGAGGGCTGGAGTAGGATGGGTGAGAGGGCTGGAGTAGGGTGTGGTGAGAGGGCTGGGGTAGGGTGGGTGAGAGGGCTGGAGTAGGGTGGGTGAGAGGGCTGGAGTAGGGTGGTTGAGAGGGCTGGGGTAGGGTGGGTGAGAGGGCTGGGGTAGGATGGGTGAGAGGGCTGGGCTAGTGTGTGGTGAGAGGGCTGGAGTAGGGTGGGTGAGAGGGCTGGAGTAGGGTGTGGTGAGAGGGCTGGAGTAGGGTGGGTGAGAGGGCTGGAGTAGGATGGGTGAGAGGGCTGGGCTAGGGTGTGGTGAGAGGGCTGGGGTAGGGTGGGTGAGAGGGCTGGGCAAGGGTGTGGTGAGAGGGCTGGGCTAGGGTGTAGTGAGAGGGCTGGGCTAGAGTGTGGTGAGAGGGCTGAAGTAGGGTGTGGTGAGAGGGATGGATCTACACAGAAACAATTTACCAAGCATGTCTGATGTTATCTACCCAGAGATAATTTAACTTTAAATATAACATTTAAGCATTTAAGAGATTTAATAACAAGGATTCCAGGAGCAAGATAAAATATTTTTTATAAGTGCTGAACCAACAACTAATTTGCAAACTTTGCATACTAATTAAGCAGATAAAAATCCTCACCTGATTATTCCTGCAACGTCCATTTGAACGACTCTACAACATTCCTCATTTGTTGTTGGAGTAAGTGGGAAAGGTCCACATTAGAGCTCAACCACATCAAAGACATATTTTTAATATAGAGAAAAATGTGTTATATCAGAGAGAGATAGTGAGTGAGAGGAAGAGCAACACGGTAACAGAGAGATAGTGAGAGAGACTCAGGTTACTAATACTGCACACTAATGCTGCACACTAATGCTGCACACTAATGCTGCACACTAATGCTGCACACTAATACTGCACACTAATGCTGCACACTAATGCTGCACACTAATACTGCACACTAATGCTGCACACTAATGCTGCACACTAATACTGCACACTAATACTGCACACTAATGCTGCACACTAATGCTGCACACTAATACTGCACACTAATACTGCACACTAATGCTGCACACTAATACTGCACACTAATACTGCACACTAATACTGCACACTAATACTGCACACTAATACTGCACACTAATGCTGCACACTAATGCTGCACACTAACACTGCACACTAATACAGCACACTAATACTGCATACTAATACTGCACACTAATACTGCACAGTAACACTGCACACTAATACAGCACACTAATACTGCACACTAATGCTGCACACTAATACTGCACACTAATACTGCACAGTAACACTGCACACTAATACTGCACACAGCAGTACCCGGCCACGCGTTGCTGTGGCTCAGCAACCTTCCTTGTCTCCCAGTCCTCCCCCACCATTCCTCCCTCTCCCGTCTCCTCGGCCTCCCAACCATTCCCCTCTCCACTGTCCCCTCGTCCTGCCCACCATTCCCCACTCCAACATCCCCTCTTCCTTCCCAGCATGCCCCTCTCCCCTTGTCCTCCCCACCATTCTCTATTCCCTATCCTCTCGTCCACACCATCCGAAACTACCCCATCCTCTCGCCCTTCCTCACTATTACCCTCTCCCTTGTGCCCTCGTCCTCCCCACCATTCTCCACTCCCTCGTCCGATGCCATCCCAAATGGTCTGATGTACACATCACTGATATATAAGAACAATAGTACAAAAATGAAATGAAAATATGAAAAATATAAAAATAAACCATACTCACGAAATGAATGGTCTGGTAAACAACACAGCTCAATTCCAACGCAATTCACACAAAATAATTCAATAAAAAATAAAATAAATCAAAATCTATGAAAATAAAATTAATCAATGCAATCGGAAACATTGAAATGGAATTTGTGACATATTTAGTACAGCGTGCATGTTGTCATTATATGCAACAGATTGCGCTGTTTTTCAAACACGCACGTTTTTACCTGTCACAGGGGTGGCATCTATATAGTAGGTATATAAAAAGACGCGCCTATTCGAATGCAACGTTGCGTCAAAATTTCAAAGCAATTGGTGAAGAACTTTTGAAGATTACATCGTGTGTTGCTCTTACATCCAACAGATGGCACTGTTTAAAAAAAAAAACATGTTTTTACCTCTCACAGGTGAGGCATGTATATGTTTTTTTACCGTCACAGACGTGACATCTATATAGTATGTATATTAAAACCAGCTAGGAAGCGAATGGAACGTTGTGTGAAAATTTCAAAGCAATTGGTGAAGAACTTTCGGAGATTAGCAATTTTGAACAAACAAACATTTCCATTTTTATTTATATAGATATATTGTATTACACAAAAAGGTGTGTATATATATATATATATATATATATATATATATATATATATATATATATATATATATATATATATATATATATATATATATATATATATTGGTGAATACTGTGTTTCATTGAATATGACAGCATATTCTGTGTTTATTATTTTCTGGTTTAGGGCTTCTATCCCTCTAACTATTTTCTTAGCATCAGGGCTTAATTGAAATAGGAGTTCTCCAAAACTCATTTTCGTACTTTTGAGGTGAAGAAAAGAAGTGATTTACTATAGAGTGTATTACACTTATTTATATAATTTGCACGACGTTTCGAACCTCCATGGTTCATTCTCAAGTGAACAGATCTTACAATACTAGTTGATTTTATACCCGCACTGGGTCAGGTGATAATACAATAAAGGTGAAAACATGGGGGGATACATAAGGGATAAATGTGAGGTGAAACATAGAGGCTGCAGAAGGCTTATTGGCCCATACGAGGCAGCTCCTATCTAAACACAAAGATTAATCCAGTGTAATTGGCCTATTATGTTGGACATTGTCTTCTGTGTTGGCATCGATATGTTCTTGTCTTGTCCTTACTCTCACAGTGGGTAGAGTAAATAGTTCCGTGATTTGGGTGTTCATGGTAGGTCGCTCTATTCTTATGTGAATTGCCTCAAGAATTTGTAATCTTCTTGCATCTTGGGTTTTGTCTATTATGCAGGTAATACCTGCATAAGTTTGGGGTCTGGAGAGTTTCTCCAGACACAGAGCAGAACGCTTTAAAAGAGACCAACGTCGTCTATGCCTTCAAATGCCCACTTGGGGGACTGTAAGCTCCAAAAAACCCAGTATATAGGCAAGACAACAACATCTCTTTCCAGGCGTTTAACGATGCATAAGCAACAGGGCTCCATTAAGGAACATATAATCTCTTCCCACAACCAAACCATCGCCAGAGAAATCCTAGTAAACAACACAGAAATCATCGATAGATACAGCGATAGCAAACGGCTTGACGTTTGCGAGGCACTGCACATTAAGAAGTCAACACCAGCAATCAACAGCCAATTAATGCACAACTATATTCTACCCACCTCAAGACTCCGCTCCAATATAGAAGCATCAAGAAATATGGACCAATAGGCTTTCTACAATCACTTCCATTTCAATACCCATTGTTTCGTGTTCTGTCTTGTGTTGATGAAATTAATACCCTATTAAATACCACCTCACCCCATCCACCTCACTCAAATGTAGATATAAACAAATCGGAGATATGTAAGTTCTATTCAGTTGTGTATATGTTAACTAAAGTCTTTGAAAATGTAATAAGTTTTACGAAACGCGCTCAAGTGTCGCGTCAGACTAGAAATAAAAATGAATTTTGGAGAATTGATTTTTGAATTACCTCCAACAGTGAAAAGAAATGTACGAAAGATTGAGAAAATTCGTGTTAGAATTATTAATCTTACTTTTTCGGTCATATTTAATAATATATGTCTACAGGAAAGACTGCTACCAAAATATACTAATATATATATATATATATATATATATATATATATATATATATATATATATATATATATATATATATATATATATATATATATATATATATATATATATATATATATATATATATATATATATATATATATATATATATATATATATATATATATTGGTGTATACTGGCAGCAGGTTTTCTTTCAAACATGTTTCATTGAATATGACCGCATATTCTGTATTTATTATTTTCTGGTTTAGGGTTTCTATCCCTCTAACTATTTTAACTATTTTAACTAACTAACTAACTATTTCCAACTCAAGCAAACCATCAACAGTGAACTATTTAACCTGAAACAACAACATAAAACTCTTGTAGAAACAAAGACACTCCGTAAGTTAACATCCCTAAACGGTGGACAGCTAAAAATCCCTTGTCCTAAAGATGGCTACTTTAACCTGACTTCTTATGATCTTACCCAGGACCAACGAGACCTCTTATATCTTGGTCTAAATTGTCAATTCTTATCTAAACCAAAGATGCATCAAAAACGCCTGAAAATCGAAATGCTTCTGGACGATATCCATAAGCTAGAAGACAACAAAAAAGTCATCACAACTGACACACTTCAAGCTGAACTACTTGCAGAAGCAGGGAAAAAACGAGGAACATATTCATCTACAATCTTAACCCCACGACTCAAAGAAGCAACGAAACAACTAAAAAATCTGAAAGACGTAACAATAAGAAAAGCCGACAAAACAGCAGCATATGTATTGATTCCTACCCATGAATACATGAACAAAATTAGCGACATCCTAAGTGACGACTCCAAATTTCAACGAATCACGAGGAACCCCGTAGAAGACCTTAAGCGGAAAGTAAACAAAACAATTACAGCAATCAACGCAAAGAAAGGTAGTGTGCATTTCAATAAACTTCAAGGCGACTATGGCTTAGGATATGCCTACGGCAATGTTAAGACGCATAAACCAGGTAACCCACTACGCCCTATAATCAGCCAAATACCACCCCAACTTATCACCTGGCAAAGAAACTCAATGAACTCCTAACTCCATACACTCCAAGTAAGTTTAGTCTACAATCATCAGCAGATTTCCTAGAATTGATCAAATCTACCCAGCCCGATGGAATCATCGCTTCCCTGGACGTTGAATCCCTTTTTACCAACGTGCCAGTCGACACAACCATAGGAATGATACTGGACAGAGTATACAGAGACGAGAGCACCCCCAAATTAGACATACCTGAGCCACACTTGAAAAGTCTTCTCGAAGCATGTACAAAGGAAGCCCCTTTCATCAGTCCACAAGGAGACATGTATTTACAAATAGACGGAGTAGCAATGGGCTCCCCCTTAGGAGTTTTATTTGCTAATTTTTATATGGGAACCATCGAAGATAGGGTCTTCAGTAGCAGACAAAAACCAACTGTATACTGCCGTTATGTAGATGACATATTCGTAATAGTAAAAGACTCAGATGAACTAATTGACCTAAAAAGACACCTAGAGAGAGAGTCAGTACTCCGATTTACACATGAAAATAGTGAAAATAACAGTCTGCCATTCTTGGATGTACTAATAACAAAAACAGGAACCTCTTTAAGCACCAACGTATATACCAAGCCCACCAAAATAGGATTATGCCTGAACGGTAGAAGTGAGTGCCCCCAAAGATACAAAGCCAGTGTTCTCAATGCTTATATTCGTCGAGCGCTTACCCACTGCTCTGAATGGAGCAACGTGAGTAGAGAGTTTGAAGGAGTAACTCAGGTATTGGTGAACAACGGATATAGCAACGCGGAAACAAACGCTGCTATAAGAAGACACTTGGACCGTTGGTATAATTCAGAACCTAGAACAGAAACCACAACACCCCCAATAAATTATATTACAAATCAACCATGCACAGTGAACATATAAAGAGGAAAGAATAATGAAAGAAATAATCCGTAAAGGAGTAAAAAGCACTACTCCTAACCAAAACATAAACTGATAATATTCTACAAAACCAAGAAGACTTCCGAACTCCTTATCAAAAACAGCCCGAAGCCGACGGAGAACCCTCTACAGCAGTCAAGCGTTGTATACATGTACACTTGCCCCCACGAAGGATGTAACCTTCAATGTAAGTACATAGGTATGACGTCGACCAAGCTGACGAGGCGTTTGACATGCCATCTTCAATCTGGTGCCCCTAGGAATCACATGAGACAAGCCCATGACATTACTCTAACAAGAGAAATGTTGAACAAGAATACTTGCATAATAGACAAAACCCAAGATTCAGAAGATTACAAATTCTTGAGGCAATTCACATAAGAATAGAGCGACCTACCATGAACACCCAAATCACGGAACTATTTACTCTACCCACCATGAGAGTAAGGACAAGACAAGAACATATCGATGCCAACACAGAAGACAATGTCCAACATAATAGGCCAATTACACTGGATTAATCTTTGTGTTTAGATAGGAGATGCCTCGTATGGGCCAATAAGCCTTCTGCAGCCCCTATGTTTATCCCTTATGTATCCCCCCATGTTTTTCACCTTCATGGTGAAAAACATTTTTCTAATTTTTTTCTTACGAAATGATAAAGCTACCCATTTCATTATGTATGAGGTCAACTTTTTTTTATTAGAGTTAAAATTAACGTAGATATATGACGGAACCTAACCAACCCTACCTAACCTAACCTAACCTATCTTTATAGGTTAGATTAGGTTAGGTAGCCGAAAAAGTTAGGTTAGGTTAGGTTAGGTAGGTTAGGTAGTCGAAAAACAACTAAATCATGAAAACTTGGCTTATTAGGCAAATCGGGCCTTGCATAGTAGGCTGAGAAGTGCGTTCTGGCTACTAGGTACGACATATATATATATATATATATATATATATATATATATATATATATATATATATATATATATATATATATATATATATATAATGTCATATCTAGTAGTCAGAACGCACTTCTCAGCCTACTATGCAAGGCCCGATTTGCCTAATAAGCCAAGTTTTCATGAATTAATGTTTTTTCGGCTACCTAACCTAACCTAACCTATAAAGATAAGTTAGGTTAGGTAGGGTTGGTTAGGTTTGGTCATATATCTACGTTAATTTTAACTCCAATAAAAAATGACCTCAGACATAATGAAATGGGTAGCTTTATCATTTCATAAGAAAAAAATTTGTGAAAATATATTAATTCAGGAAAACTTGGCTTATTAGGCAAATCGGGCCTTGCATAGTAGGCTGAGAAGTGCGTTCTGGCTACTAGGTACGACATATATATATATATATATATATATATATATATATATATATATATATATATATATATATATATATATATATATATATATATATATATATATATAAATTACTGGACACTGTACATTAGATGTACAGTTATATATGCACTAAGACAAGGTAAACAAGAAGAGGGAGGCCAGGAGCTAGGTAAACAAGAAGAGGGAGGGCCTGGAGCAAGGTAAACAAGAAAAGAGAGGGCCTGGAGCAAGGTAAACAAGAAGAGGGAGGGCCTGGAGCAAGGTAAACAAGAAGAGAGAGGGCCTGGAGCAAGGTAAACAAGAAGAGGGAGGGCCAGGAGCAAGGTAAACAAGAAGAGGGAGGGCCAGGAGCACGGTAAACAAGAAGAGGGAGTGCCAGGAGCAAGGTAAACAAGAAGAGAGAGGGCCTGGAGCAAGGTAAACAAGAAGAGGGAGGGCCAGGAGCAAGGTAAACAAGAAGAGAGAGGGCCTGGAGCAAGGTAAACAAGAAGAGAGAGGGCCTGGAGCAAGGTAAACAAGAAGAGGGAGGGCCAGGAGCAAGGTAAACAAGAGGAGGGAGGGCCAGGAGCAAGGTAAACAAGAAGAGGGAGGGCCAGGAGCAAGGTAAACAAGAAGAGAGAGGGCCAGGAGCAAGGTAAACAAGAAGAGGGAGGGCCAGGAGCAA
>NW_025555764.1:55000-72500 GCF_020424385.1 Procambarus clarkii
ATCCTCCTCTCCAATTAAGGGTTATCGAAGAGGCGGATGTTGTGTGCTTACTGGTATATTCCCTGACCCTTTGAAGGATCTCTGTGGTGCCGTATTTGTCGCACTTGCTCTGATGTGGACGGGAGAGTAAGAAGTTATCAGCAGAGACCTGGGAGTCTAATATGAAGGTCTCGTCACCTCTGCAAGCTATGATGTCAGGCTTGAAGACGGTCCCTCCATCCGGTATTCGAATCTCACGGTCCACCTCAAAACCTCTCTGCCGCCGGCGGCCGGCTACGAACCGAGTGATCTCGTCATAACGTTTCACCCGAGCCCCGTGTGCCTTGTAGCATGTCTGGGATATGTGGTCCAGGGTTCCTAGTTTCTGTCAAGCATTCCCTAACTTCCGCAGGTAAAACCCCGCAGAATCTGTCGAGTTATCAGTGCCCCATGAGCCGCTCAATAACGAGAGAGGTTTCAATATTATGGTATCCAGGTACACGTTGGTAACTCTACACTAAATGTTTTAAATACCTATGCATCTACTGGCCTCCTCCAGTGTACACACCTACCTAATTTTGTACATACTAACAATACAATCATAACTGGGGATTTAAATACTAAACACACAATTAGGGGATCAATTCACAAATACCAATGGTGGAAGATTGTTGGCACTTCTCGATGCATATGATGATGTTCAAACTTTCAGTAAGAATCAATCAACGCATATATATGAAGGAGTTTTCGATAGGTACATTGACTTTAACCTGTCATACACAACTCATGAGACTGATATTATGGATGACTTAATGTCTGACCATTTCGCCATAACAGCTAACATACACGTGGCTAATGTAGACCTACCTGGTACTTAGCTGTGTAGACGCAGGCTAACAGTAAGGAAAGAGCAAAAAAAATTCTTTATAGACAGCATGGAACATTGGTATAACAATTATGAGCCTGAGACTGTACAACAGTTTTATGATGACCTCGTAAATAATACCTATGAGGCCATCAACAATAGTGAGTCACACCAAACAAAAAGACGTACTGGTAAACAGGTCAGACACAACCAGTACTATGATGATGCTAAACTGAAAGAACTTAAATTAATTGCTAGACAGACAGGTAAAGCATATAAGAACCTTAGAACTCCTCAAATGATAAAACTGTTTCAGGCCGCGCTTGCAGCGGCAAGGGAGAGAATAACTGAACTGAGACAAACTGAATGTGAGGGTTTTGTTAGTGGACTTAACCTGCATACTCCCCTGGGCAAAGCCTGGAAAGGCATAAACAAAATTATTGGTCAAAATAATAGACAAGTTTCACACCCAAACCCGCTACAGAAAGCCAATCATTTAATTACAAAATGGGCTCAGGTTTCCAGCTTTAAAATGTTACTAACTAGAACTAGGGAGAAACTGCAGGCGAAGTAAAGACAGAAATGCTCTCATTAAGTTTATGTTGAGCAAGCAACATGATGAATGTGATGTTCCATATAATGATTATGGACTACCTGCAGCCGTCTCCAGGGGCAGTAGCACTGCTCCTGGTGAGGACGGTCTCCAGGGGCAGTAGCACTACTCCTGGTGAGGACGGTCTCCAGGGGCAGTAGCACTACCCCTGGTGAGGACGGTCTCCAGGGGCAGTAGCACTGCTCCTGGTGAGGACGGTCTCCAGGGGCAGTAGCACTACTCCTGGTGAGGACGGTCTCCAGGGGCAGTAGCACTACTCCTGGTGAGGACGGTCTCCAGGGGCAGTAGCACTGCTCCTGGTGAGGACGGTCTCCAGGGGCAGTAGCACTACCCCTGGTGAGGACGGTCTCCAGGAACAGTAGCACTACCCCTGGTAAGGACGGTTTCCAGGGACAGTAGCACTACCCCTGGTGAGGACGGTAGTACTATGATACCCATTATTAGAATTGTTTAATGTGAGGTATGTCACCATGCAGCTGCCTGAATCATGGACCAGCTGCCTGTATCATGTATCAGCTGCCTGAATCATGGACCAGCTGCCTGTATCATGTATCAGCTGCCTGAATCATGGACCAGCTGCCTGTATCATGTATCAGCTGCCTGTATCATGGACCACCTGCCTGTATCATGTACCAGCTGCGTGTATCATGGACCACCTGCCTGTGTCATGTATCAGCTGCCTGTATCATGGACCACCTGCCTGTATCATGTACCTTCTGCCTGTATCATATATCAGCTGCCTGTATCAAGAACCAACTGCCAGTATTTTGGACCAGCTGCCTATATCATGTACCTTCTGTTTGTACCATGGACCAGCTGTCTGTACCATGGACCAGCTGCCTGTATCATGGACCAGCTGTTTGTATCATGGACCAGCTGCCTGCATCATCGACCAGCTGTCTGTACCATGGACCAGCTCCCTGTATCATGGACCAGCTGCCTGTATCATGGACCTGCTGCTTGTATCATGGGCCAGCTGTTTGAGTCATGGACCAGCTGCCTGTACCATGGACCAGCTGCCTGTATCATGGACTTGCTGCCTTTACCATGGACCAGCTGCCTGTATCATGGACCAGCTGCCTGTATCATGGACCTGCTGCCTTTACCATGGACCAGCTGCCTGTATCATGGACCAGCTGCCTGTATCATGGACCTGCTGCCTTTACCATGGACCAGCTGCCTGTATCATGGACCAGCTGCCTGTATCATGGACCAGCTGCCTGTATCATGGACCTGCTGCCTTTACCATGGACCAGCTGCCTGTATCATGGACCAGCTGCCTGTATCATGGACCAGCTGCCTGTATCATGGACCTGCTGCCTTTACCATGGACCAGCTGCCTGTATCATGGACCTACTGCCTTTACCATGGACCAGCTGCCTGTATCATGGACCAGCTGCCTGTATCATGGACCAGCTGCATGTATCATGCTGCCTTTACTGGACCAGCTGCCTGTACATGGACCAGCTGCCTGTATCATGGACCAGCTGCCTGTATCATGGACCAGCTGCCTGTACATGGACCAGCTGCCTGTACATGGACCAGCTGCCTGTATCATGGACCAGCTGCCTGTATCATGGACCAGCTGCCTGTACATGGACCAGCTGCCTGTACATGGACCAGCTGCCTGTATCATGGACCAGCTGCCTGTATCATGGACCAGCTGCCTGTACATGGACCAGCTGCCTTTGGACCACCATGGACCAGCTGCCTGTATCATGGACCTGCTGCCTGTACATGGACCAGCTGCCTGTACATGGACCAGCTGCCTGTATCATGGACCTGCTGCCTTTACCATGGACCAGCTGCCTGTATCATGGACCAGCTGCCTGTATCATGGACCAGCTGCCTGTATCATGGACCTGCTGCCTTTACCATGGACCAGCTGCCTGTATCATGGACCTGCTGCCTTTACCATGGACCAGCTGCCTGTATCATGGACCAGCTGCCTGTATCATGGACCAGCTGCCTTTACCATGGACCAGCTGCCTGTATCATGGACCAGCTGCCTGTATCATGGACCAGCTGCCTGTACATGGACCAGCTGCCTGTACATGGACCAGCTGCCTGTATCATGGACCAGCTGCCTTTACCATGGACCAGCTGCCTGTATCATGGACCAGCTGCCTGTATCATGGACCAGCTGCCTTTACCATGGACCAGCTGCCTGTAGCTCATATGGACCAGCTGCCTGTATCATGGACCAGCTGGACCCTGACTGTACTGGACCAGCTGCCCATGGACCAGCTGCCTGTACATGGACCAGCTGCCTTTACCATGGACCAGCTGCCTGTATCATGGACCAGCTGCCTGTACATGGACCAGCTGCCTGTACTGGACCAGCTGCCTGTACTGGACCAGCTGCTGGACCCTGTATCACTGGACCAGCTGCCTTTACCATGGACCAGCTGCCTGTATCATGGACCAGCTGCCTGTATCATGGACCAGCTGCCTTTACATGGACCAGCTGCCTGTACATGGACCAGCTGCCTGTATCATGGACCAGCTGGACCAGCCTTTACCATGGACCAGCTGCCTGTATCATGGACCAGCTTCCTTTACCATGGACCAGCTGCCTGTATCATGGACCAGCTGCATGTACCATGGACCAGCTGCCTGTATCATGGACCACCTGGCTGCCTTTACCATGGACCAGCTGCCTGTATCATGGACCAGCTGCCTGTATCATGGACCAGCTGCCTTTACCATGGACCAGCTGCCTGTATCATGGACCAGCTGCCTGTATCATGGACCAGCTGCCTTTACCATGGACCAGCTGCCTGTATCATGGACCAGCTGCCTGTATCATGGACCAGCAGCCTTTACCATGGACCAGCTGCCTGTATCATGGACCAGCTGCCTGTATCATGGACCAGCTGCCTTTACCATGGACTAGCTGCCTGTATCATGGACCAGCTGCCTTTACCATGGACCAGCTGCCTGTATCATGGACCTGCTGCCTTTACCATGGACCAGCTGCCTGTATCATGGACCAGCTGCCTGTATCATAGACATGCTGCCTGTATCATGGACCAGCTGCCTGTATCATGGACCAGCAGCCTTTACCATGGACCAGCTGCCTGTATCATGGACCAGCTGCCTGTATTATGGACCTGCTGACTTTACCATGGACCAGCTGCCTGTATCATGGACCAGCTGCCTGTATCATGGACCAGCTGCCTGTATCATGGACCTGCTGCCTTTACCATGGACCAGCTGCCTGTATCATGGACCAGCTGCCTGTATCATTGACCTGCTGCCTTTACCATGGACCAGCTTCCTCTATCATGAACCAGCTGCCTGTATCATGAACCAGCTGCCTGTATCATGGACCAGCTGCCTGTATCATGGACCAGCGGTCTGTATCATGGACCAGCGGTCTGTATCATGGACCAGCGGTCTGTATCATGGACCAGCGGTCTGTATCATGGACCAGCGGTCTGTATCATGGACCAGCGGTCTGTATCATGGACCAGCTGCCTGTACCAT
This sequence comes from Procambarus clarkii, assembly GCF_020424385.1. Classification (NCBI taxonomy): domain Eukaryota; kingdom Metazoa; phylum Arthropoda; class Malacostraca; order Decapoda; family Cambaridae; genus Procambarus; species Procambarus clarkii. The sequence goes on from NW_025555764.1 coordinate 59,947, forward strand.
GGACCAGCTGCCTGTACCATGGACCAGCGGTCTGTATCATGGACCAGCTGCCTGTATCATGGACCAGCTGCCTGTATCATGGACCAGCGGTCTGTATCATGGACCAGCGGTCTGTATCATGGACCAGCTGCCTGTATCATGGACCAGCGGTCTGTATCATGGACCAGCTGCCTGTATCATGGACCAGCTGCCTGTACCATGGACCAGCTGCCTGTATCATGGACCAGCGGTCTGTATCATGGACCAGCGGCCTGTACCATGGACCAGCTGCCTGTACCATGGACCAGCTGCCTGTATCATGGACCAGTTGCCTGTATCATGGACCAGCTGCCTATACCATGGACCAGCTGCCTGTATCATGGACCAGCTGCCTGTATCATGGACCAGCTGCCTGTATCATGGACTCACGGTTCCTGAACCAAGGCCTAACCAGCGTGAAGTCGTCCCATCTCACTGACCAGTTGCATGTGCAAAACCTTTGAGAGAAGGGTGCTAGTAGATTATTGTATAGAGTTAAAGAGCACATGTCACCTGATATCAATGGTTTCACACAGTCTTCTTGAGGTTATCTTGAGATGATTTCGGGGCTTTTAGTGTCCCCGCGGCCCGGTCCTCGACCAGGCCTCCACCCCCAGGAAGCAGTCCGTGACAGCTGACTAACACTCAGGTACCTATTATACTGCTAGGTAACAGGGGCATAGGGTGAAAGAAACTCTACCCATTGTTTCCCGCTGGCGCCTGGGATCGAACCCAGGAACACAGGATCACAAGTCCAGCGTGCTGTCCGCTCGGCCGACCGGCTCCCGGCTCCTTACACATGGTAAAAGTGTACACAACTGTATCACAACCTTTCTCACTGTTCATGGAGATAAAAGGCACAAGTACACAACATTTCTTGATTTATGAAATGCAAAAATAAATATTGGTGGTCAGTTGTTACAATGGATACGAGGCTATTTTACCAACCGGAATTCCTCTGCACTGTTCCAAGTCTTCAAAAAAAGTGAAACTAAATTAATGCAACTAGGCACCCCACAAGGGGGAGTATTTAGTCCTACCTTGTTTAATGTTCTAATTAATGCCTTACTAAATCAATCCCAACTAGTCCGGAAAACATCACTATCAGCTATGCAGATGACATCCTTGTACATACTAAAACCTACCACGAAATGCAAACAGTCTTAAATTTTATACATACAGCTTGTGAGAGCTTTGGTCTTGTAATCAACGCTGCTAAAACTAAGGTATTTAACTGACAAATTGGCAACTGCAAAAGTGGCCCACGAAAACTAAGGATAGATAATATACCACTAGACTATGTCTCTTTTTTCAAATACCTTGGTGTCTCTGTCCCATGTCCCTCTGTCCTTTAATTGCAGTCAATCAGTTACATAAACAATGTAGAAACAGACTCAAGACTCTCAGAACTGTAGTGGAGTTCTAAAAACTCTGTTAATATAAACTCTAAAAACCTGTTAATATTATAATAGCAAAAATAATGTACTTAGCATATATAAGGTCTCTGATAGACTATCACGCACTAGCTTTGGTCCTGCAAAATGGCAAAAGTATTGATAGACTGGGAAAATGCAAAATGAAGCACATATGAAATGGAACCAGCGAGTCTAAATGGATTCAAAGAACAGCTACTCATATTAAAATGATGGGACTGCACGATGTATATACAGATGAAAGAGTACAGCACTTCTTTTCAAGGAGCCGGTCGGCCGAGCGGACAGCACGCTGGACTCGTTATCCTGTGGTCCTGAGTTCGATTCCAGGCGCCGGCGAGAAACAATGGGCAGAGTTTCTTTCACCCTATGCCCCTGTTACCTAGCAGTAAAATAGGTACCTGGGTGTTAGTCAGCTGTCACGGGCTGCTTCCTGGGGGTGGAGGCCTGGTCGAAGACCGGGCCGCGGGGGCACTAAAACCCCGAAATCATCTCAAAATAACCTCAAGATAACCCACTGGCAGATAGTACCTTTTGACATCCTGACCCCTGCATACCCCACCAAGAATCTAATCACAAACAACCCTCATGCTCAGCATGCTGCTAAATTAAGCACCATAGAACACATTCGCAATATACAAGCCGAAAACAACATTGCACAGACCATATACACTGACGGATCACCCAGTACAAATATAGGGAGGGCAGGAAGTGCTATTATTGCTCATCAGCCCGATGGCAGCACAATTCAAAAGAATATAAGAGTTAATAACTGGGCGTCCACAATGCAAGCTGAGTTGGTAGCAATACTGGTAGCACTTGAAATTATTGACAACACTGAAGTAGATAACTTAATTATTTCCGACTTTCTTTCCTCACTACTAGCAAGAAATAGTTTACAATCAAGTAGTAACGCGCTTGTCTCAGAAGCCAGACATAGATATAGAAGTATACTTAATAAGCGGGTAAATATCTCAATGTTGTGGAGTCCTTCTCACATTGGCCTGCAAAAACATAATGAAGTTGACGCCCTTGCTAAGGCTGCAGTAAATAAAGACAGTATTGACCGGAATCTTGAGTTATCAAATAGGTCCCTTAAAAGTGTCACTAGACGAGAACTCCTGGATGGATTTGAAGAAAGTAGAACAGTATAAACTGGAACTAGCAGGTCCATTGCTCATCACAATGAAATGTGTGAAGCAAAACACGTGTATGGGGCAAGTAACAAAGTCAGTAGACTAACAGATGTTGTCACAGCTCGTATAAGACTTGGCTACAAGTATCTCTGGCAGTTCGGCTTGTATAGGGATCTAAATGAAGTAAAGTGTAAAGTGTGTGGACAAAGACAGGGACGCACACTCGAGCATTATATCTTGGACTGTAGTAAAATTGAGCCACTTAAAGGTGATAACCATCTTATTACTAAGAATAACAAAAAAATAATTTTTTTTTCACTGCATCCATATTTCGCTCCCAGTAGATAAACGACATATGAGATTAAGAAACAAGTAGAGTATTGTGAAGACTAATAATAAACAGAAGCTACCCTATAACTGTAATATCTCCACTGCTCAAACAATTATATATTAGCGATAAGACCTACCATTATTGTATAAAGACTTACTGTAAATATATAACTCTTGAAATAGAACATTCTCTGTAACTAACTGACATTGTAACTATAAAGTGTGAAGGACAGATGAAATTGTTAATGTAATAATCTCCGTTGAGGTCTGATAAAGATCTTTTGTGCCCTCTGTTACGGACCCGAGTCCATCGTCGGAGCGCGGAGCAGTGACAACAACGACATCTGTGAGTCCGCTCCCGAATACCCCTCCAAATGGACGACGCCATCTAGTGAGGACGGGATATACCGGCCACAGTTGCTGGATTCCCGTCTTAATCAGCTCATAACGTAGCCGCTGCTGACCTCTGGTGAGGTGGCGCTTAGACAGAGAACGCCATGTATGGAGCAAATAGGTGGACGTTTCTGTCTAAGCTAGTAAGTGATGTTTCCTAGTGACCCCATATAGTATCCCCAGTATTAATGACGTCTGATTGCAGAATCAACCTGGGACTGCTGTGTTGGACGATAGACCAGTTTACCCAAGGCAGCCAAGGTCTCTTCACGAGTCTGCTGAAGAAGCTGTGAGTCACCCCCGGACGAACTCTGTTGAGAGTATTAGCCTGCCTGTGACGTGGCAGTGTCGGGAATCGCCTTATCCGGGGCTGGCTGGTGGAAGAGACTAACCTCTGTGGTGCTTAGTGAGGAGAGTGATCAGTGGGATCACACGAGGCTCCTGCCTAGGGCTCGCAACCCTAGTATCGGTCGTGGAGTGGCCTACACAGTGGAGCTGATCGGTACCTGCCAGCTACAGGCTGGATTGTGGTTGAAGACCTCCACGACGGAGCACCCAGTGGGACTGATTTGGCTGGCCTGTTGCCAGGGTAGATTCACCAAGAGAATCATAGAGGATTCCTCGTGGGCCACGGAAGAAGGAACCAGGGCTACCCAGAGTGAGCACCGTGGAGCATCCAGTGTCTTCGGAGGAAGACAAACCTGTATATAATAGTGTAGTTATAACCCCCGTGTGCAACTGTTACATATTTATTTATGGTGGTAGTGAATATATATATATATAAATTGGAACATTTGTATCCCTCCCCCTTTAATTTAACTTGCGTTACAGAGCTCACCCCTTGAAAGCCTCTACTAACTTGGGGCCGGATTCCCAAACTCTACTACCATCAGAGAAGAACCCGGTTGCGTCCCAGTAACACCCTCTGTAATCGTTTTTGCGTTACCGCTCACAGGATGAGTATGGGGTACACAATAAAATAGCCGCCTCCGGCGGAAAAAATAACAAAATCCCCAATATATCGCTCTCGTCACGGATCTTTTGTTCAAATCCTGTTAGAGCAGAAACATTTTGGCCGGGTTTCCTTTCACCTCATGACTCTTTTTCGCCTAGCAGGGGAAAAATAGGGGTATTTGGGCGTCGCACAGTTTCTATGAGCTATAGCCTGGGGATGGTCAGTAGTTGGCCTTGTAGATACTGAAATGCACGCACACGCACATGTACACGCACACGCACACGCAGAACCCCGCACACATAACTCTTGCTCCTGCTACGAGGAGAGACTACAGGAATTAAATCTCACATCAAAGGAAGACAGAAGAGCTAGGGAGGACATGATCACCACATACAAGATACTCATAGGAATTGATAGGGTTGATTAAAGCAGGCTATTTAACACAAGGGGCACACGCACTAGGGGACAAAGATGGAAATTGAGTGCCCAAATGAGCCACAAAGATATTAGAAAGAACTTTTTCAGTGTCAAAGTAGTTGATAAATAGAATGCATTAGGAAGTGATGTGGTGGAGGCTGACTCCATACACAGTTTCAAGTGTAGATATGAAAGAGCCTAGTAGGCTTAGGAATTTGTACAGTAGCTGATTGACAGTTGAGGGTCGGGACCAAAAAGCCAGAGCTCAACCCCCGCAAGCATAACTAGGTGAGTACAACTAGGTGAGTGGAACTGTTCACCCAGGAGTAACTAAGGCCCTGGGAATAAAACCAATTGTCGCGTCGTATGCCTGGGAGCTGTAATGAAAAACCATTGTAACGTATCGGAAATTGGAGAAGGAAAGGAAGAAAACTCATAGGGTGAAGGAGGCAGAGAGGGGGAAGAGAGGAGTGAGGGAGAGTGGTCAGGAGAAAGGGAAATTTTAGAATGAGAGAGAATGGGAGGGGAAGGGAAGAGGTAGAAAGTGCTGCCACCATCCATTCAAATGTTTTTATAAGACAAGGGATGGAACTTGTCTGTTCCACAATATTACCTGATATCATCAAGCAACAACTGTACTCATGTAAATCACATTGTCAAAAATCTTAAAATCACAATCATCAGCTAGTAAACTTGAGAGTGCTCTCCACTCTTAACTTTCACTATAACATTCACATGAATTCAAGATCTAGGAACCAGAATTTTAAAGACGATGTAAAAGTAAGTTAACCAATTATTATTTAAATATTCACTCATATGAGTACCATAATTCAACCATTTCACTTGATGTTCAAATATCAACATTAAGTCAGACCTTGTGTCACCTCACAAGAAATTGAGAAACTGAGAGTAACAACGGCTGACTGCCCCTGAAAACCACACAACACTTGAATTTGAAAACACAATACACGTCAACCTTACAAGTTCGCTCACCAAGGTCTCTGAGACTAAGTTGGTGAAGAGGAGGGGGGAGGGGGATGGCTACCAGTATGGGATGGACTATCCCGACGGGGGACGGGATAGTCCCCCGTCCGGCCTGGGCCTGGCCTAGTCTGGGCTGCTGCTTACAGAGAACCTCTCTGGTGTAGCCATCTATTGATGTTCTGAATCCCAAATGGACAGTTCAATAGGTATTTTAGCGGGAAATGGGAGCTTAACTCCTCCCACCAGAGGATAGCCTCTGGCTATCTTCCTACCTCACCTAGACAGCGACTTGTTTGATGGAAACAACACAACCACCCGTCTGTAATTAACAGCTTAGGAGAGAGCAAGGTCACCTGACGCGACCTGACCTGAAGGCACCCTGGGACAATTAATACTCGGAAACTGAGACTTGAGAGTTGTTGCTGTTGCTTAAGATTCGCTACCTGGAACAATGAGTTCCAAGTAGCACGGGCTATGGCGATCCCGTAGAACCTGACTTGAGAGTGCTTAAGGTCGACAGCCTGGCGCCGCTAATATCTTGCGACTGACTCTCGTTATATTTGAAATATTAAATGCAATTAAGTATTAAATGAAATATTAAATTATGGTGTTACAGAGAGCTAGTAGGGTGAGGCTACGTGTCACGATGCCTCAACACAGACAGGTGTCACGATGCCTCATGATAGACAGGTGTCACGATGCCCCATGATAGACAAGTGTTACGATGCCCCATGATAGACAGATGTCACGATGCCCCATGATAGACAAGTGTTACGATGCCCCATGATAGACAGGTGTTACGATGCCTCATGATAGACAGGTGTCACGATGCCCCATGATAGACAAGTGTTACGATGCCCCATGATAGACAGATGTCACGATGCCCCATGATAGACAGGTGTCACGATGCCTCATGATAGACAGGTGTCACGATGCCCCATGATAGACAAGTGTTACGATGCCCCATGATAGACAGATGTCACGATGCCCCATGATAGACAAGTGTTACGATGCCCCATGATAGACAGGTGTTACGATGCCTCATGATAGACAAGTGTCACGATGTCTTATGATAGACAGGTGTCACGATGCCCCATGATAGACAGGTGTTACGATGCTTCATGATAGACAAGTGTTACGATGCCCCATGATAGACAGGTGTTACGATGCCCCATGATAGACAGGTGTCCCGATGCCTCATGATAGACAGATGTCCCGATGCCTCATGATAGACAGATGTCCCGATGCCCCATGATAGACAGGTGTCACGATGCCTCAAGATATACAGGTGTCACGATGCCTCATGATAGACAGGTGTCACGATGCCTCATGATAGACAGGTGTCACGATGCCTCATGATAGACAGATGTCACGATGCCTCAAGATAGACAGGTGTCTCGATGCCCCATGATAGACAGGTGTCACGATGCCTCAAGATAGACAGGTGTCCCGATGCCTCATGATAGACAGGTGTCACGATGCCTCATGATAGACAGGTGTCACGATGCCTCATGATAGACAGATGTCACGATGCCTCATGATAGACAGGTGTTACGATGCCTCATGATAGACAGGTGTCACGATGCCTCATGATAGACAGATGTCCTGATGCCTCATGATAGACAGATGTCCCGATGCCTCATGATAGACAGATGTCCCGATGCCTCATGATAGACAGATGTCCCGATGCCTCATGATAGACAGGTGTCCCGATGCCTCATGATAGACAGATGTCACGATGCCTCATGATAGACAGATGTCCCGATGCCTCATGATAGACAGGTGTCCCGATGCCTGATGATAGACAGATGTCCCGATGCCTCATGATAGACAGATGTCCCGATGCCTCATGATAGACAGGTGTCCCGATGCCTGATGATAGACAGATGTCCCGATGCCTCATGATAGACAGATGTCCCGATGCCTCATGATAGACAGATGTCCCGATGCCTCATGATAGACAGGTGTCACGATGCCTCAACACAGACAGGTGTCACGATGCCCCATGATAGACAGGTTCACGATGCCCCATGATAGACAGGTTCACGATGCCTCATGATAGACAGGTGTCACGATGCCTCATGATAGACAGGTGTCACGATGCCTCATGATAGACAGATGTCCCGATGCCTCATGATAGACAGATGTCCCGATGCCTCATGATAGACAGATGTCCCGATGCCTCATGATAGACAGGTGTCACGATGCCTCATGATAGACAGGTGTCCCGATGCCTCATGATAGACAGATGTCCCGATGCCTCATGATTGACAGGTGTCACGATGCCTCATGATAGACAGGTGTCACGATGTCCCATGATAGACAGGTGTCACGATGCCTCATGATAGACAGGTGTCACGATGCCTCATGATAGACAGGTGTCACGATGCCTCATGATAGACAGATGTCCCGATGCCTCATGATAGACAGGTGTCACGATGCCTCAAGATAGACAGGTGTCACGATGCCTCAAGATAGACAGGTGTTACGATGCCTCATAATAGACAGGTGTTACGATGCCTCATGATAGACAGGTGTCACGATGCCTCAAGATAGACAGGTGTCACGATGTCTCAAGATAGACAGGTGTCACGATGCCTCAAGATAGACAGGTGTCACGATGCCTCAAGATAGACAGGTGTTACGATGCCCCATGATAGACAGGTGTCACGATGCCCCATGATAGACAGGTGTCACGATGCCTCATGATAGACAGGTGTCACGATGCCCCATGATAGACAGGTGTCACGATGCCTCATGATAGACAGGTGTCACGATGCCTCATGATAGACAGGTGTCACGATGCCTCATGATAGACAGGTGTCACGATGCCTCAAGATAGACAGGTGTCACGATGCTTCATGATAGACAGGTGTCACGATGCCTCATGATAGACAGGTGTCACGATGCCTCAAGATAGACAGGTGTCACGATGCCTCAAGATAGACAGGTGTCACGATGCCTCATGATAGACAGATGTCCCGATGCCTCATGATAGACAGGTGTCACGATGCCTCATGATAGACAGGTGTCACGATGCCTCAAGATAGACAGGTGTCACGATGCCTCATGATAGACAGGTGTCACGATGCCTCATGATAGACAGGTGTCACGATGCCTCAAGATAGACAGGTGTCACGATGCCTCAAGATAGACAGGTGTCACGATGCCTCATGATAGACAGATGTCCCGATGCCTCATGATAGACAGGTGTCACGATGCCTCATGATAGACAGGTGTCACGATGCCTCAAGATAGACAGGTGTCACGATGCCTCATGATAGACAGGTGTCACGATGCCTCATGATAGACAGGTGTCACGATGCCTCAAGATAGACAGGTGTCACGATGCCTCAAGATAGACAGGTGTCACGATGCCTCATGATAGACAGGTGTCACGATGCCTCAACACAGACAGGTGTCACGATGCCTCAACACAGACAGGTGTCACGATGCCTCACTCTGTCGTACCGTCGTTCCTCACTATTAACGCATTAAATTTTGATACAACAGCAATTAACGCGTTAATAAAAATAATTATTTTGCTTTATCTATGAGGATTGTATTAGTGTTTTATGCTAAGAAATGGGGAATTTTCTGCCCAATAAAGATGGCGGCAGGAAATGCTGTGACGTCACGTCCGTCACGGCATAACGTTACCTGATTCGCCCGTCGAGAGAGGTGATCATATTTACGATTGGCTGAGATGCCTAGAGGTGGGGGTGGTGGGGGGGGGGGTCTGTTCCAGTCACGCAGATATTCCAGGCATCCAGATTGCTCCAGTTACCCTGAAAGCTCTATAGCTACCCCCAGGCAGTTTCTATTACCCAAGCATTTCCTGCGTCCTGGCAGTTCACAAAGGCAGCTACCTACACCCACCACCACCACTACCACCTACACCCACCACCACCACTACCACCTACACCCACCACCACCACTACCACCTACACCCACCACCTACACACCCACCACCTACACACCCACCACCTACACACCCACCACCTACACCCACCACCTACACACCCACCACCTACACCCACCACCTACACACCCACCACCTACACCCACCACCTACACACCCACCACCTACACCCACCACCTACGCCCACCACCTACACACCCACCACCTACACCCACCACCTACACACCCACCACCTACACACCCACCACCTACACCCACCACCTACACCCACCACCTACACACCAACCACCTACACCCACCACCTACACACCCACCACCTACACCCACCACCTACACACCCACCACCTACACCCACCACCAACACCCACCACCTACACACCCACCACCTACACACCCACCACCTACACCCACCACCTACACACCAACCACCTACACCCACCACCTACACACCCACCACCTACACCCACCACCTACACACCCACCACCTACACCCACCACCTACACACCCACCACCTACACACCCACCACCTACACACCCACCACCTACACCCACCACCTACACACCCACCACCTACACCCACCACCTACACACCCACCACCTAACCCCACCACCTACACACCCACCACCTACACCCACCACCTACACACCCACCACCTACACCCACCACCTACACACCCACCACCTACACACCCACCACCTACACACCCACCACCTACACCCACCACCACCACTACCACCTACACCCACCACCTACACACCCACCACCTACACCCACCACCTACACCAACCACCTACACACCCACCACCTACACCCACCACCACCACTACCACCTACACCCACCACCTACACACCCACCACGTACACCCACCACCTACACCAACCACCTACACACCCACCACCTACACCCACCACCTACACACCCACCACCCATATTCCTGCCGGAAACTATGAATTGCTGAGGCAGGACATTTACCACATAGAGTCGGAATGCAGCGATGCAAGTTACTTCAAATTCTCTCGCCGGTTCCACAGGCGGAGAGAATTCTCCTCTGTGTTCCGGGAGCAGGGAGAAAATACGGGGTCGCTTATTGAGCTGGACGTTGTCGCTTGTATGTAAATGGATTTTCTCTCCTTTACCAGGCTCGATTAATTTTTTGTATTATAACAGAATGAAAACATGTAATAATTATTCAGGTGAACCAGAGACACAGTGACCCAGAGACACAGTGACCGAGGGACACAGTGACGCAGGGACACAGTGACCCAGGGACACAGTGACCCAGAGACACAGTGACCCAGAGACACAGTGACCCAGGGACACAGTGACCCAGGGACACAGTGACCCAGGGACACAGTGACCCAGGGACACAGTGACCCAGGGACACAGTGACCCAGGGACACAGTGACCCAGGGACACAGTCACCCAGAGACACAGTCACCCATAAACACAGTGACCCAGGGACTCGGTGACCCAGGGACACAGTGACCCAGGGACACAGTGACGCAGGGACACAGTGACCCAGGGACACAGTGACCCAGGGACACAGTGACCCAGGGACACAGTGACCCAGAGACACAATGACCCAGGGACACAGTGACCCAGGGACACAGTGACCCAGGGACACAGTCACCCAGAGACACAGTGACCCAGGGACACAGTGACCCAGGGACACAGTGACCCAGAGACACAGTGACCCAGGGACACAGTCACCCAGAGACACAGTGACCCAGAGACACAGTGACCCATAAACACAGTGACCCAGGGACTCAGTGACCCAGGGACACAGTGACCCAGGGACACAGTGACGCAGGGACACAGTGACCCAGGGACACAGTGACTCAGGGACACAGTGACCCAGGGACACAGTGACTCAGGGACACAGTGACCCAGGGACACAGTGACCCAGGGACACAGTGACCCAGAGACACAGTCACCCAGAGACACAGTGACCCAGGGACACAGTGACCCAGAGACACAGTGACCCAGAGACACAGTGACCCAGGGACACAGTGACCCAGAGACACAGTGACCCAGAGACACAGTGACCCAGGGACACAGTGACGCAGGGACACAGTGACCCAGGGACACAGTGACCCAGGGACACAGTGACCCAGGGACACAGTGACGCAGGGACACAGTGACCCAGGGACTCAGTGACCCAGGGACACAGTGACCCAGGGACACAGTGACCCAGAGACACAGTGACCCAGAGACACAGTGACCCAGGGACACAGTGACCCAGAGACACAGTCACCCAGAGACACAGTGACCCAGGGACACAGTGACCCAGAGACACAGTGACCCAGAGACACAGTGACACAGGGACACAGTGACCCAGAGACACAGTCACCCAGGGACACAGTGACCCAGAGACACAGTGACCCAGGGACACAGTGACGCAGGGACACAGTGACCAAGGGACACAGTGACCCAAGGACACAGTGACCCAGGGACACAGTGACCCAGGGACACAGTGACGCAGGGGCACAGTGACCCAGGGACACAGTGACCCAGAGACACAGTGACCCAGAGACACAGTGACCCAGGGACACAGTGACCCAGAGACACAGTCACCCAGAGACACAGTGACCCAGGGACACAGTGACCCAGAGACACAGTGACCCAGAGACACAGTGACACAGGGACACAGTGACCCAGAGACACAGTCACCCAGGGACACAGTGACCCAGAGACACAGTGACCCAGGGACACAGTGACGCAGGGACACAGTGACCAAGGGACACAGTGACCCAGGGACACAGTGACCCAGGGACACAGTGACCCAGGGACACAGTGACGCAGGGGCACAGTGACCCAGGGACACAGTGACCCAGAGACACAGTGACCCAGAGACACAGTGACCCAGAGACACAGTGACCCAGAGACACAGTCACCCAGGGACACAGAGACCCAGGGATACAGTGACCCAGGGACACAGTGACCCAGAGACACAGTGACCCAGA
>NW_025555764.1:75000-83748 GCF_020424385.1 Procambarus clarkii
GGCTAAATTTGGACGTAATTTGAAATGAAATCGACTCACAGAAGTGACGTTCTGTTCCGTTTTCTATTTGAGTCGTCCGGCGTACGCGTAGAGGTTATAAGAGGACACTTTAAATTAACGTTTTTCATAACGTTTTGAAACATTATGAGAATTTCCTGCCCACCTAACCTATCAGAGGACCCTTAACTTACTGTTGTTGAAAAAAAAATCCCAAATTTATTTTCATTTTTTTTCATTTTCAAATTACGTCCAAATTCGGCCATGCGGGCAAACGGCCAAAAGCGACGTTCTTTTAAGAGGACAGGTTGAAGTACCTGATTGAAGAAGGGTTATTGAACTCGAGGAGGGATACCGAAAACAAAAGGTTACCATACCGAAAGGGAAACTATGAGTAGATAAGAAAATTCCTAACAGATATAGCATGGGAAAATGAGCTCAGGGGAAAGACAGTCCAAGACATGAAATGAAGATGAGAAATCCATGGTATAATCAGAGATGTAGGCTAGCTAAGCAGCAAAGTAATAGGATATGGAGAAACTATAGGAATAACAGGACACCTGAGAGCAGAGAAAGATACCAGAATGCCAGAAATGAATATGTCAAGATGAGAAGAGAGGCAGAAAGACAATACGAAAATGACATCGCAAGCAAGACAAAGATTCAGCCTAAATTGCTGCATAGCCAAATCAGGAGAAAAACAGCAGTAAAGGAATAGGTTATGAAATTAAGGATAGGGGCAGAAGGATTCACTACAAGCGACAAGGAAGTGTGTGAGGAACTGAATAAGAAATTCCAGGAGGTCTTCACCTTAGAGCAAGGAGAAATCTCAGAAATAAGAGAGAGGAATGGTTAACCAGGATCCACTGAAAAAGTTTGAGATTACCAGCAGGGAAGTAAGGAAGTGTTTACTAGAGTTAGAGGTGACAAAGACTATAGGCCCAGATGGAATCACCCCTTGGATACTAAAGGAAGGAGCAGAAGAACTGTGCCTACCACTCTCCACAGTGTATAACAAATCACTGGCAACAGGGGAACTGCCAGAAATTTGGAAAGCAGCTAACGTAGTCCAGATATACAAGAAAGGGATAGACAGGAGGCACTGAACTACAGGCCAGTGTCCCTAACCTTCATACCATGCAAGCTGATGGAGAAGATTGTGCGAAGAAAAGTTAGTGGAACATCTGGAGCGAAAGAACTTTGTAACACAGCATCAACATAGGTTCAGATATGGCAGGTCCTGCCTCACAGGTTTAATTGAATTCTACGACTAGGCAACAAAAATCAGGTCTGAAAGAGAAAGGTAGGCAAACTGAATATTTCTGGATTGTCAGAAAGACTTTGATACAGTTCCACACAAGAGGCTAGTGAAAAAGCTGGAGATGCAGGCTGGAGTGAGAGGGAAGGTACTCCATTGGATAAAGGAGTACCTAAGCAAAAGGAGACAACGAGTCAGTGTGAGGGGTGAGGTCTCAGATTGGCGAGACGTTACAAGTGGAGTCCCGCAGGGGTCAATCCTTGGACCTATACTGTTTCTGATATATGTAAATGATCTCCCAGAGGGTATAGACTCATTTCTCTCAATGTTTGCTGATGATGCAAAAATTATGTGAAGGATTGAAACAGAGGATGATAGTAAGAGGCTACAAGATGACCTAGACAGACTGAGTGAATGGTCCAACAAATGGCTGTTGAAGTTCAACCCGAGTAAATGCAATGTAATGAAACTAGGCAGTGGAAACAGGAGGCCAGACACAGGATACAGAATAGGATATGAAGTACTTAATGAAACGAACAGAGAGAAAGATCTAGGAGTTGATATCACACCAAACCTGTCTCCTGAAGCCCACATAAAAAGAATAACGTCTGCGGCATATGCGAGGCTGGCCAACATCAGCACAGCGTTCAGGAACCTGTGTAAGGAATCATTCAGAATCTCGTACACCACATATGTAAGACCAATCCTGTAGTATGCGGCCCCAGCATGGAGCCCGTACCTTTTCAAGCACAAGACGAAGCTGGAAAAAGTTCAAAGGTATGCCACAAGACTCGTCACACAACTAAGAGGCATGAGTTACGAAGAAAGGCTTCGGCAAATAAACCTTTCGACACTGGAAGACAGAAAAGTAAGGGGAGACATGATCACAACCTACAAAAACCTCAGGGAAATCGACTGGGTAAACAAGGATAAACTATTCAACACTGGTGGTATGCAAACAAGGGGACGAAGGTGTAAACTGAGTACCCACATGAGCCACAGGGACGTTAGACGGAACTTTTTCAGTGTCAGAGAAGTTAACGAATGGAATGCCTTAGGCAGTGATGTGGTGGAGGCTGACTCCATACACAGTTTCAAATGTAGATATGATAGAGCCCAGTAGGCTCACGAATCTGTACACCAGTTGATTGACAGTTGAGAGGCGGGACCAAAGAGCCAAAGCTCAACCCTCGCTAGCACAAATAGGTGAGTACACTGGGTGGGTGTCTGAGTGGACAGCGCTCTAGACTCGTTGACAGCGCTCTAGACTCGTTGACAGCGCTCTAGACTCGTTGACAGCGCTCTAGACTCGTGGACCTAGGGACTTGGGTTCGATTCTCGCATCCGGCGGAGGTAGATGGGCAGGGTTTTCTTAACCCTGATACACCTGTTACCTAGCAGTATATAGGTACCTGGGAGTTAGACAGCTGCTACGGGCTGCTTCCTGTGTGTGTGTGTGTGTGTGAGTGTGCGTGTGTGTACTTACTTAGTTGTACTCACCTAGTTGTGTTTGTGGAGGTTGAGCGCAAACACAACTAGGGTCAAGGGAGCGGGAGTACTGTGCAGTGGGGATCAGGACAGTGTAAATCGAACAGTGGCATTGTAATGCAACACATTGATCACATCTCGCGGTGAATTATCTTAGTGAATTTAGAGAAGATAGCTAGTGAAGATCGATTCCTTGAGACAGCATCAGTCGCATCAGCGGGACCCACATGGAGACCTGAAGACCACACAGGATTACCGACGACCCGCCGTGTATTCCCCTAGAGTGCTTGCAGGGTGCTGGCTGGTAAGTGTCTCTCTGTAAGTCTTCAACAGTGTTCAAGGTTTATATAATATCATATAAATACTAAGGCATTCCATTCAATAATACAATCGTAAGTGGTAGTCAGGTAACAAGGACAGAACTGTGAGCTCGCTGGAAACTCAGATAAGCTGCTAATCCCCCCCCCCCCCCCCCCCGCTGTATTCTGAAGACAACACCTCACCCCCCACCCACCAGTATGAGCTCACTGGGCACCCACCAGCAACCACACGCACGCAAGTACACTTTCACTTCCTCTGTAGTATACCAGATATATCCCCCTCCCTACCACCAAAACCCACACAAAGTCAGTGTGTGTTATTCACTATTCACCCCACTATTCCACTATTTTCCACTCCCCTCTCTCACTCCACTCTCCCACCCCCCTCTCTCCCACCCGCTCTCTCTCTCTCTCTCACTCTCTCTCTCTCTCTCTCTCTCTCTCTCTCTCTCTCTCTCTCTCTCTCTCTCTCTCTCTCTCTCTCTCTCTCTCTCTCTCTCTCTCTCTCTCTCTCTCTCTCTCTCTCTCTCTCTCTCTCTCACCCCGCTTGTCCTCCTCCTGACAAATCCTATCACAGCATAACAGAAACAGGGGCAACCATGATGGCCAGAGGAAACAGGGGAACAGGGAAAAGTCAAGGTGACGAAATGAAGGAAATGTTTGCCCAGCTTTTGGAGGATATGAAGAGTGAGATGCAGGGAATGATGCAGCAAATGAAGAATGAAATAAGCAGCCTGAAAAGAGAGCTGACAGCAGCAAAAGAGGAGATTAGAACCCTCAAAGAGAACAGTGTTGATGCTGAGACTCAGATAATCACCCTGGGGAAGGTGGAAATAGTATACTGGAAGAGAATGCCACTATAAAAGAAACATTTGCAGAAATGCTAAAAAAAAAAACTCCGAAGTAATGTCCACAATGATGGAGGTGGCCGTGAAAGCAGCCACCTCAAAGAAGTGGCACGCTCCACTAGCCAGCTGCTGGAAAGAAAAGGATCAGTGGTTGCTGTGGGTATTAAAGAGCAGGAAGGCTCCAACAGGACAGAGTGGAATAATTAGAACAACGCAACAGTGAATGAAATACTGAAGGCACTAGGGATGGAAGGGGCCCGAGCATAGAACTGAGAAGGTTCTCAGGCTAGGCTGGTACAACAAAGACCGAGACCGTGTGTTAAAGATAGTGTTTGCAAACTAGAACACAAAGGAGATAATTCTAACACGGAAAAGCCTCCTGCAACATGTGGGAGAATTCAAAAACGTATTCCTCCAGAGGGACATGACGAGGGAGGAGAGAGCCATGGAGGCAGAAGTAAGGAAGAAGCACAGGGAGAGAGGGGAAAACCAGGAACTCACAGCTCCCAACACATCATCTCTAGAGGTGAGGGGGAAAACCATCAACCTGCTACCCAGTAACACCAGAGGGGAGGGCAACCACACCACCCTCCTCTGCATAAAAAAACCCTACCTCAAACCCTCCCTGGCCCCCCAATCAAATGCTAAGCCAAATCTCCCTCCCCCCACACCCCATTCCCACCCTACTACCCCTCCCCTCCTCCCACCATGCCCCCGCCTTTTCCTTCCAGTCCTCCCTCCCCCTTCATCCCATACCCTCTTTGTCCTCCCCTTACCCCAGCAACTTACTTACTCTGGGTCCCTTACTTACTCTGGGACCCTGTTATCCACCTCAAAAATCCTCACACCCATGGAACAGCTTCCCCCACCAGCAGAACACTCACCAAGGAGGCGATTTGAGAAGGGAGAGAAGAAAGTGAGCCTCAGTGCAATGTACACTAACATGGATGGAATTACAAATAAAGCAAATGAGCTTGGAGAATGGGTAATACAGGAAAACCCAGACATAATAGCATTCACAGAAACAAAGCTAACGAAAACCATGACAAATGCAGTGTTCCCACAGGAATATTATGTTATGAGGAAAGAGATAGAAGGAAGAGGTAGAGATAAGAAAGCTGGTAAGAAAAGGCTGGGATTTTGAGGAGATGGTTATTCAGGGCTGTGAGGGTTTCAGTGACTACATAGCAGGTACCATAACAACTGGAGGACAAAAAATTATAGTCGTAGTCATATATAATCCACTACCAAATGACAAAAGACCCAGACAGGAATATGATAGAAACAACATGGCCACCATTAACATAATAGAGAGAGCAGCATCTGTTGCTAGCAGGAATGGATCTGGACTACTAATCATGGGAGACTTCAACCACGGGAAAATAGACTGGTAGAACAGAGATCCGCATGGAGTGGAGGACCATAAACATGGAGAGCTAAGCTGCTGGACGTGGCAACAAGAAACTTTCTAAGCCAGCACATCAAGGAACCAACAAGAATGAGAGGAGAAGATGAACCAGCCATGCTCGATCTGATATTTACCCGAAATGAGTGGGATATAAAAGAAGTTAAGATGGAAGCACCCTTGGGAATGAGTGACCACAGTGAATTAAACTTTGAGTACCTGGTAGAGCTAGGAATTATCTCCCCAAAAAAAGGACTAGGAAACAAAAGGCTGGCATACCGAAAGGGAAATTATGAGGAGATCAGACGTTTCCTAAGGAAAATACCTTGGAACACAGACCTGAGAGATACGTCGGTACAAGATATGATTGACTATGTCACCTAAAAGTGTCAGGAAGCAGTAAACAGGTTCATCCCGGCCCAAAGGGAAAAATCCGAGAAGCAACAGAAGAATCCATGGTATAATAGGGCATGTATGGAAGCAAAGGGACTGAACAAAAGGGCGTGGAGGAACTTCCGGAATAACAGAACACTAGAAAGCAGAGAGAGAACCAGGAATGAGTATGTTAGGGTGAGAAGAGAAGCAGAGAAAAATCATGAATATGATATAGTAAATAAAGCCAAGACCGAACCAAAGCTACAACACAGTCACATCAGGAGGAAAACAACAGTGAAAGAACAGGTAATGAAACTTAGAACAGGCGAGAGCAGGTATACAGAGAATGACAAAGAGGTGTGTGGAGAACTCAACAAGAGGTTCCAAGAGGTCTTCACAAGAGAACAAGGTGAGGTCACTGTGCTAGGAAAAAGGGAAGTAAATCAGGCGGCCTTGGAAGGGTTTGAAATTACAAGTAAGGAGGTCAAGAGACACGTGCTGGATCTAGATGTTAGAAAAGCTGTTGGTCCAGACGGGATCTCACCATGGGTGCTGAAAGAGTGTGCAGAGGCACTTTGCTTGCCACTCTCCATAGTGTATAGTAGGTCACTGGAGACGGGAGACTTACCAGAAATATGGAAGACGGTGAATGTGGTCCCAATATACAAAAAGGGCGACAGGCAAGAGGCACTGAACTACAGGCCAGTGTCCTTGACTTGTATACCACGCAAGGTGATGGAGAAGATCGTGAGAAAAAACTAGTGACACATCTGGAGAGAAGGGACTTCGTGATAAATCGCCAACATGGATTCAGGAAGGGTAAATCTTGCCTGACGGGCTTAATATGGTTCTATGACCAGGTGACAAAGATTAAGCAAGAAAGAGAGGGCTGGGCGGACTGCATTTTCTTGGAATGTCGGAAAGCCTTTGACACAGTACCGCATAAGAGGCTGGTACATAAGTTGGAGAGAAAGGCAGGTGTAGCTGGTAAGGTGCTCCATTGGATAAGGGAGTACCTAAGCAATAGGAAGCAGAGAGTTACGGTGAGGGGTGAGACCTCAGATTATCGTGAAGTCACCAGTGGAGTTCCACAGGGCTCTGTACTCGGTCCTACCTTGTTTCTGATATATGTAAATGATCTCCCGGAGGGTATAGATTCATTTCGCTCAATGTTTGCTGACGACGCCAAAATTATGAGAAGGATTAAGACAGAGGAGGACTGCTTAAGGCTTCAAGAAGACCTGCACAAGCTGAAGGAATGGTCGAACAAATGGTTGTTAGAGTTTAACCCAAGCAAATGTAATGTAATGAAGATAGGCGTAGGGAGCAGGAGGCCAGATACTAGGTATCAACTGGAAGATGACATTTTTCATGAGTCAGAGAGAGAAAAAGACTTGGGGATGACATCACGCCAGACCTGTCACCTGCAGCCCATATCAAGAGTATAACATACGCGGCATATGCCAGGCTGGCCAACATAAGAACGGCATTCAGAAACTTGTGTAAGGAATCATTCAGAACTTTGTATACCACACATGTTAGGCCAATCCTGGAGTATGCAACCCCAGCATGGAGTCCATATCTAGTCAAGGATAAGACCAAACTGGAAAAGGTTCAAAGGTTTGTCACCAGACTAGTACCCGAGCTGAGAGGTATGAGCTACGACGAGAGGCTACGGGAATTAAACCTCACTGCGCTGGAAGACAGAAGAGTTAGGGGGGACATGATCTCCACATTTAAGATTCTCAAGGGAATTGATAGGGTAGATAAAGACAGGCTATTTAACACAAGGGGCACACGCACAAGGGGACACAGGGGGAAACTGAATACCAAAATGAGCCACAGAGATATTAGAAAGAACTTTTTTAGTACAAGAGTGGTTGACAAATGGAATGCATTAGGAAGGGATGTGGTGGAGGCTGACTCCATGCACAGTTTCATGTGCAGATATGATAGAGCCCAATAGGCTCAGGAACCTGTACACCTGTTTATTGACGGTTGAGAGGCGGGACCAAAGAGCCAGAGCTCAACCGCTGAAAGGTGAGTACAATTAGGTGAGAGACAGGAGTCATTGCTGTAAACAACCGATACCTGGAAAGGCGGGATTCAAGAGTCAATGCTCGATCCTGTAAGCACAAATAGGTGAGTACAAATAGGTGAGTACACACACACACCTCTACATACACACACACACCTCTACATACACACACACACCTCTACATACACACACACACCCACCTACATACACACATACACACACCTACATACAACTCGTGCTTCTTAGTTCTGGGACCAGACTAGTCCCAGAACTAAGAGGCATGAGTTACTAGGAAAGGCTGCGGGAAATGCACCTTACGACACTGGAAGACAGAAGAGTAAGGGGAGACATGATCATAACCTACAAAATCCTCAGGGGAATCGACCGGGTAAACAAGGATAACCTATTCAACACTGGTGGTACGCGAACAAGGGGACACAGGTGGAAACTGAGTACCCACATGAGCCACAGGGACGTTAGAAGGAACTTTTTCAGTGTCAGAGTAGTTAACGGATAGAATGCATTAGGCAGTGATGTGGTGGAGGCTGACTCCATACACAGTTTCAAATGTAGATATGATAGAGCCCAGTAAGCTCAGGAACCTGTACACCAGTTGGTTGACAGTTGAGAGGCGGGAATTAAAGGCTGTTAAAAAAGTTGGAGCAACAAGCAGGAGTAAATTCTAATGTGCTCTAGTGGATAAGGGAGTATCTAAGCAACAGGAAACAGCGAGTAACTGTAAGGGAAGAGACATCAGAGTGGCGAGATATCACCAGCGGAGTCCCACAGGGCTCTGTACTTGGACGTATCCTCTTTCTAATATATGTAAATGATCTTCCAGAGGGTATGGACTCGTTCCTCTCAATGTTTGCTGATGATGCAAAAATTATGAGAAGAATCAAAACAGATGAAGATAGACAGTGACAACAGAATGACCTGGACAAACTGGAGGAATGATCTAGAAAATGGCTGTTAAAGTTCAAATCAGGAAAGTGTAAAATAATGAAATTAGGCGAAGG
>NW_025555765.1:0-108493 GCF_020424385.1 Procambarus clarkii
TTTAAATCCCTAAACTTGCTAAATATTAACTCCCTCCACACATTCTCTTGTGTCAACTACATTCACAAAACCCTGTTCTTAAATGCAAACCATGCTCTGAAACTCTCCCTGGACAGATGTAATAGGACCCATTATCACCACACCAGAAAAAATATCTCTTTGATATCCCCAGGGTCAAACTTAATCTGTGTAAACACTCTATGCAAATTAAGGGACCTAGTCTATGGAACTCACTCCCTAGTGAATTGAAAAACTGTAAAACTTTTGCCTTATTTAAAAGCAAAACCAAAAAGTACCTAACTTCATCTTCTTAGTTTCCTACACTGAGCTTTAAATTTGCTCTGTACCTAGTGTTACCCAATCTCCTAATTTTTATGTAATATCAAACAACCTTATCATTGTGTTCATTGCTGTCTTCTTTTATGTGCTAGCCATATGCTGTATTGTGACTACCAAATTTTGTCAACTACCATTCAAGCTGTCATTGCAATCAATCTTATATTATTTCTGCTGTATTGTGCCTATCAATTTTTGTCAACTACCATTCAAGCTGTCATTGCAATCAATCTTAGCTACCTATGTGCTTTAATATACTGTACCTACAATTTTCTCTCATCTTCTTTTTTTCATTTCATGTAACTGTTATCATTTTTTTGTCTATAAATTTTGCAAGTATTTAACTCCTTAAAATTTTCTTAGATTAAGGACCTGCCCGAAACGCAGCGCGTACTAGTGGCTTTACATGACTGTAATTACCATATTTGTATCCTCACATTCCTTATGTACATTCTTGTATATGCATAAATAAGTAAATAAATAAATAAATAAATATATACTCGTTATTCGTTGATATGCGTTCGCTACTTAAACTACCATGTACTGTACTTATGTAAAATCTCCCATGTCTCTTCGCTCATCTCACCGAACCCTACAGGCTCTGTGATATATTGTTTAATTAATTGAGATTCACAATTAAAGCTTATAATTGTATATGTTATCAAAAAGGCAGAGCTTAGTTTAGTTCATTTATTATGCACCCCATACCCATCCTATGGGCGATAGTGGAGTGTTACAGAGGCACATAATGGGCTCAGGGACTGAGCCCCACAATTCATATAGCCAAGCAAGTTATAATCTTGATAAGCTAGTTAAAAAAGTCAATGCACATTGTCACATCAACTTGCTAAAGTGAATGTTGGAGGATGGCTTCTACGGTGGATAAGAGGATATCTATCCAACAGGAAATCAACTGTACTGTTCCAAGGGCATAGGCTTGTAACGAGAGATTTTGAACTTGGCACTCCACAGGGAGGTGTCCTCAGTCGTACTCTGTTCAATGTGTTAATCAATGCACTTTTAAACTTAGTAACTAGAAGGTCCAGCGAACACATCATTAGCTATGTGGATGATATACTGATCCACACCAATGGGCACACCAACACCCAAAATATTCTAAACTCTGTATTGTACACATGTCAGGAACTATGCTTAGTCATCTCAGTAGAGAAAACAAAGATCCTGAACCGACACCCACCCAGACGGGGTGGGGCCGTTCGCAAAATGCAGTAGGAAGATGGCTCTCTGCTCGACTATGTTACCAGATACAAATACCTTGGTCTTGAAGTTCTACTGTACCGCAATGTTTTAGCCAGACTGGGTCGCCAATGTAGAGAGAGGCTCCGTGCTCTCAAGGCTGTGGCAGGCATTGGCAGGCAAACACAACTGTACCGTACAGTGTTATATATTTATTTCGGTTTGAACAATTTTTAACATTAAAGGACAAATTCTTTAATTGGTTGAAATTGGTTTTAACATTTGAAATCAAATTTGTTGATGTTAAATAATATAAGGTTCAAATTTATTAAGATACATACTTTAAAAACTATTTCTATTTGATACCAACAGTATCACGTTAAGAGAAGCGTCTCGCCTTGCTAACCCAAGTATAAAATATATAAAGAAACGGTGCAACTGTACTGGTATCTGTAGTACAAATATATGTCCCTATTTAAAGAAAAAATAAACTGCACCATTCACTGCCACTCCTCACACCAATGCAACAATAAGGAGAGTGATAACAGTGCTTCACATTCGACAATGTTAAATTATTTAACAGATGACGAGATAATGAACATTGGAACAAATGTACAGCTCTCTGACCTTCATATAAAATCTGCATGTGACCTCATCAAACAAACTGTGCCAAGCGTAGAAGGCCTTCATGACCCAGCGTTGTAGCGGGACCTCTCCTGGCCAGTTACAATTGGTGAATTTATTCAAATTATCCAAGTTGATGGTTGTCACTGGGTCACCAACCATCAACGTTTCCAACATTGGAGTAACTGGACAAATTAACATATACGACACCAGGCATAAATTACCATCCAAATCTACTGCAGTTATCTTGTGTGCTCTTGCTAATTGCCAGGATGATAAGCTGATATGCAATATAATGAATGTCAGCAGACACAGGGACTCAAGTATGAGTGGGGTATATGCTGTGGCGTTTGCTGCATCACTTGCAAGTGGTGTAGATCCGGTGAACCTCGTATGATGTGCAGAATGAGACAACATCTTCAAGAGAACTTTAAAGGAAAGTGTCTCATCTCATTCCCTACAGCTCAGACACTGAGAAGAAAACGAATCATCCGGTCATGCTCAATGGAAGTGTACTGCATTTGCAGAAAGCCAAATGATTTGAAGCTGATGGTATGCTGTGACCGTTGCAATATTTGGAACCATGGAGGTTCCAAACAGAAGGTGTTACAGAATGTAATGATGATTCGTGGATTTGTTTCTTGTGCGCTAGCAAGTTGTGAATTATAATTTAAAATATTTAATTAATACATTATTATTATTATTATTATTATTATTATTATAACCTTACCAAATGCTTTGCTGAATCAAAAAATGTTATTATTTTCAATGTGTTACAATAGCATAATTAAGTGCTGCAAGTGTCAGGTCTTTTATATAGTCGGTATTTGTTATATTCTGTACTCTTTTTATGTTATTTAAATTTCAAATAGAAATAGTTTTTAAAGTATATATCTTATTAAATTTGAACCTTATATTATTTAACATCAACAAATTAGATTTCGAATGTTAGAACCAATTTCAACCAATTAAAGGATTTATCCTTTAATGTTAAAAATTGTTCAAACTGAAATAAATATATAACACTGTACGGTACAGTTGTGTTTAATTATGTTTTGCGATTCCTTTGGAAAAAGTATTTGTGCACCAAGTACTACTAGGTCATTATGAGATATGCTGAATGTTGTCAATATACCATCTGAATACGCTTCACTTTGCGTTAATCATTGAACGTCCTAATGATTAAGGTCCCCAAAAGGACTTAATCAGACCTCAGTGGATATTTTTACTCTCTCTCTCTCTCTCTCTCTCTCTCTCAGAGCATCCCCTTATGTGTTGTATGTGGGTGCTGAAGTTCAGTCTCTTGTCTATGTATAGGTGAAGGAGCTTTCCATAATTGTTATTGCTAATGTTTACTTGTAATACTGGGTATATACATCCAGTCCAGTGTTCTTACCCTCGACCGCGGAGAGGGTAAGCCGCGGTCGTATGGTCTGAAACCCACAAATATTTACAATGGGGGGGGGGGGGATAACATTTCCTCTTCAAGCACGCGCACACAAATGAACAATGTTACTTAACTGGAAGCACTCGTACAACATAATTTACACGATTTCTCAGGATTATTATACTTCTTACCAGTATATATACTGTATAGTACCTAGGAGGTTCTCTTCAATGAATTGTGTGTTCAGTCCCTGAACCCATTATATGATAAATTAACTAAACTAAAAACTTTAGTATGGCGACGAAACCTGAACTGCATAATGTAAATAGGGATTAACCAGAAAAAGATATAGGTGAAGAATAACACCAGGTAACTGTAAAGCTGCCGCCCAGGTGGGTGGGTGTGGAGCAAGACTAGTAACTGTGCGACTCCTCATAGATGTAAAGTGCCTTGTATAGTGATTGTTGTGAGCCTCTTGTTGAATCACTTGTGACACAAAATATTACTGATGTGTGTATTTGTGTGGGTGATTAAATATGTATGTATATGTATACGTATGAATATGTACATGTATGCACAAGTATGTGTACATTAATAATTTTGTAACTAGCGTCAAAAGATTGTTATTTGCTTAGCTAAACGAACTAGAGGGTTCAGTTCCTGAACCGATTATGTGCCTCTGTAATCCTTTACACCACCGCACACGGGATGTGTATTATGGGGTGCATAATAAAGAAAGAAAATGAATGGACCGAACCCCACAATTCATTTAGCTAAGCAAGTGCGGAAGAACCGCACGTCTATGGGTCATCCAATAATGTTAGCAGACTTCTAGATATTACCACTGCTAGGCTTAGGCTCGGCTACAAGTACCTCTGGGAATTTCTAACATCTGCTGATGTAGATTTGACTAAATGTAAACTGTCAGCAGAACTATTCGCATACTTTGCGTCATTATATAATGGAATGTGAAAAAATTGCGGAATTTAGAGATAACACCATCAATAGTGTAAAAGAAATGTGTAAGTACTTCACTCATAATGATGTGCTGCCCGAAATTTTAGCGAAGTATCCAAAATTTGCTTACTGTATGTAATGCATGCACATGACTGTAAAGCTGCCGCCCAGTTGGGTGGGTGCGGAGCAAGACTAGTGACTCACTATAGACGTAAAGTGCCTCGTATAGTGACTGTTGTGAGCCTCTTGCAATGTTACTTGTGACACCTCTTTGTGACACAAAGATTATTGATGTGTGTAATTGTGTTGGTGATTAGATATGTATGTGTATGTATATGTGTATACGTATATATATATATATATATATATATATATATATATATATATATATATATATATATATATATATATATATATATATATATATATATGTACATGTATGTATGAGGGTGTGTACATGTGTATACAACATTGATAATTTTGTAACTAGCGTAAAATATTGTTATTTGCTTAGCTAAACGAACTAGAGGGTTCAGTTCTTGAACCGAATATGTGCTTGATCTAACTAACATTGATTTTCAAAAGGTTGTATATTTTCCATCAATGGAGAGCATCAGCCAAGAAGCCTTCTTCAAAATATTAATATCTTTCCTCACCCAATAAGATCTAATCTCTGAATAAAACGCAAAAAACGACTTGATTGTAACCTATCCACCGGTGCCCATTAGATGGGGGAGAGGGGGTTATGTGTAGGATAAACATATCAATTGTGACACTAGCCCTTCATATATGTCAGTTGCTTAAATTATAAACTGTACTTGTGGTCGGTCTCGAGCCCATTGTTGATGTGACAATGTGCATTGACTTTTGTAACTAGCTTATCAAGATTATAACTTGCTTGGCTATATTAATTGTGGGGCTCAGTCCCTGAGCCCATTATGTGCCTCTGTAACACTCCACAATCGCTCATAGGATGGGTATGGGGTGCATAATAAATGAACTAAACTAAGCTCTGCCTTTTTGATAACATATACAATTATAAGCTTTATTTGTGAATCTCAATTAATTAAACAATATATCACAGAACCTGTAGGGTTCGGTGAGATGAGCGAAGAGACATGGGAGATTTTACATAAGTACAGTACATGGTAGTTTAAGTAGCGAACGCATGTCAACAAATAACGCGTATATATAACAAAACTATTGTCCTATGAAGCCGATTTAACTTCCAAACATATATTTTTTAATAAATGTTAAATGTTTTCTGGCTAGTTATGTTAGATTTTATTAAAAATACGTATTCTACTTGTTAACATTATAATTTAAATTTGTGATAATTTGTGCAGAGAAGTGCGACAACTGGATATGCCAACAAACACTTTCCAAACAATGATATATCTTGGATAAGTCGCTCCACAACATTGACGCTTGGACCATCGACTTCCTTTGATGCTACTTATTTACTTATTTCATAATGAAATTATATTAGTTTGGAGTAAATATATGTTTTCTCATGTTCTGCATTCAACACCCACATTATAGTGAGTAAATATACCATATTACTTCATTACTTAAATAATGCTAATAGGGTTTGAGTAGCTTTGGGTCTTTAGTGGACAGAATCTCCAATAGATGGAGCGAGAATCGCCCCCATCTCTCACCCGAGCAAGAGTCGAAACTTAATTTAAAATTGATATATCTTTGTTCTCGAACATGATATATTTCATTTGGTGCAATCATAATAATGTTCATATCTCGGTCTTTCTGGAGGCATATAAGATTTAAGGCTTTATTAGCGTATCTTTGTTAATTATACAATATATCGGCAATTGCGTAGGTGTCTGCACTCCATGCCCGACAAGCTACTGAGCGCTACTATAAAAACATATGTATCTTCACCTGAGCTATAAATATGTCTATTGTAATGTATTTAAAATGAAGCTCTTATTTCTATCTTGCTTAAGACAAAAAAAACATTTGTGTTTATTAACGAATTTACGTGAAATAAATATTGATCTGAGAGAGAGTTGCTCTGTCGTTCAGTCTGTACGGGGTGGGAGCTCCATAATATTTAAAATACATGTATCTTCACTAGAACTTTAAATATGTCTATGGTAAAGTGTTTAACGTGAAGCTTATATGTCTGCCTTTCTTGAGACATATAAAACATATATGTTTATTAACGAATTCACGTGAAATAAACATTGTTCTGAGAGAGAGTTGCTAGGTCGATCAATCTGTCCGGGGTCAAAGCTCGGCTATTATAAAAGTAAGGTATTTAGAATAAAGCTTATATTTATATCTTTCTTGTGACATATAAAACTCTTACGTTTATTAAGGAATCTGTGTGAAATAGGCATAGTTCTGAGATGAATGCTGCAGTTTTCGAGCTCGACGAGCAATGAAAACTGCCCCTTTTATAAAACTACAAATATCTTCGGTTTTACTTAAAATATTTGTCTGGTAGAGGTTTAACATATAGTTCGCGTTTTTGTCTTTCTTCTGACTAATAAATAATTTTGATTTAATAAGTCATGTTCATGAAATACATGTTCACATGTATTTCATGTGAACAATGTATTTTAACAATACAATACAACAAAAACACACATTGGTACATTATTGCAAAGGCACTATACTATATATATATATATATATATATATATATATATATATATATATATATATATATATATATATATATATATATATATATATATATATATATATATATATAAATTGTTGCAAGTCGAGCAACAAATATTTTACATTGAACAACACATGAGATTGGAAAAGCAGTATTGCCACCTCTGCCATACAGAAAAAAATAGACCTCAGACACACCCTGTGGATAGTAATGGACCCCCATACCGACACTATGAGGAGTAGTGGACCCCATAATAACACTATGGGCGGTAGTGGACACTATACAAACACTATGGGCGGTAGTTGACTTCATAGCGACCCTGTGGGCGGTAGTGGATCCCCTACCGACCCTGTCGGCGGCAGTGGACCCCCTACCGACCCTGTGGGCGGCAGTGGACTCCCCTACCTACCCTGTGGGTGGTAGCTAGTGGACCCCATACCGACCCTGTGGGTTGCAGTGGACTCCATACCGACCCTGTGGGTGGCAGTGGACCCCATACCGACCCTGTGGGCGGTAGTGAACCCCCTACCGACCCTGTGGGCGGCAGTTGACCCCCTACCAACCCTGTGGGCGGTAATGGACCCTTTATTGACCCTGTGGGCGGCAGTGGACCCCATACCGACCCTGTGGGCGGTAGTGAACCCCCTACCGACCCTGTGGGCGGTAGTGAACCCCCTACCGACCCTGTGGGCGGCAGTTGACCCCCTACCAACCCTGTGGGCGGTAATATATTTATTTATTCATTTATTTATTTATTTATATATATACAAGAAGGTACATTGGGTTTGTGAGAATACATTGGATAGTACAGTATTTACATTCTTGTAAAGCCACTAGTACGCACAGCGTTTCGGGCAGGTCCTTAATCTAGCAGATAATTTTAAGTAGGTAATTTCAATCAGAATTGATAAATGATACAGATACATTACAAAAAAAAATGAGATGAGAGAGATAAGTAGGTATGTTAAAGCACATTGTTATATTAAAGCTCTGATTGATTACATTGACAGCTTGATTAGTAATTTAAACAAGGTTAATAGACACCATACAGCAGATTGACCGCACATATAGGACAGCAATGATCACAATGGTAAAGATGTTCAGATTGGGTACATAAAGATTGGGAGACTGGGTAGCAAAAGATACAGATAAACAAGATTTATAAACACCATACAACAGATTGGCAGCACATATAAGAAAACAGCAATGATCACAATGGTAAAGATGTTCAAATTGGGAACATAAAGGTTGGGAGATTGGGTAGCAATTGATACAGTGCAATGGACCCTTTATCGACCCTGTGGGCGATACTGGACCCTATACTCATCCTGTGGGCGGCAATAGACGCCATACACATCCAGTGGGTGTTATTGGACCCCATACATATTCTGTGGGTGGTTGGAGCCCCATACCCATCGTGAGGGTGATAGTGGATGCCATACTCATCCTGTGGGTGGTATTGGACCCCATACCCATCCTGTGGGTAGTTGTGAGCCCCATACCCATCCTCTCGGTGGTTGTGGACG
This sequence comes from Procambarus clarkii, assembly GCF_020424385.1. Lineage (NCBI taxonomy): Eukaryota > Metazoa > Arthropoda > Malacostraca > Decapoda > Cambaridae > Procambarus > Procambarus clarkii. Next base: position 8,675 of record NW_025555765.1, read on the forward strand.
CTATACACATCCAGTGGATGGTATTGGACCCCATACCCTTCCTGTGGGTGGAAGTGATCCCCTAGTTTGCAGTAGTTTACCCCAAAAACATTCCAACATAACATCGTTTTCTGTTAGCATTCCTACAAAACATTCTTTAAAGATTTTTAAAGCACAAACTATGGTATATAATATTGATTGGTGAAGCACTGTTATTCTATGTAATAATTTATAGTGCTTATTATAATTTACTAAGAACAACTAATATTTCTCAAAACAAAACTACGAGCCTTCAGTAGGATGTAGCTGATCTGTAATATTCTAAGAGCATGGACAAAAATAGGTAAATTTCACAACCCATGTGGGACATGAAAACTACAATTTTCATTATAATTGAACCAATCACGACTATTCTGTTATCTACGTTGATGGACGGGTACTGTGAGACGTAAATTGGTACGTGAGGAAGAGTTTGGGCCTTGGTAAAAAAGGTATATTTTAATATAACACATATGTACTAAATCACATTCAGCATATTGACTTTAAGCATTAAGTCATATATGTGCTGTCTTGTGTGAGAACGGGTTGTCCTAGGGACCAATCAGGCTTGTTTACATTTGTTTTCCTCACATGTGTCCCAAAGAATGAGGTGATTTGATAAAATTCTATATCCAAGATTACCGTCCGAGTGCCGGCGAGCTGATGAAATAATAGCGTCGGCTACTATCAGTTTTTTTCCGGTCGTGATGGTCGAGTGGATTAAGGTGTCCTGTACAGTATACCAGTTGCGTTGCTCCTGTCAGTATGGGTTCGAGTCAGTTCTGGGGTGTAAGTTTTCAGTTGCATATAGTCCTGGGGTCCATTCAGGCTTGTTTGCATTTGTGTTCCTCACGTGTGCCCCAAAGAATTAGGTGAATTGATTAAGTACTATGCCCAAGATTACCATACGAGTGCCGATGGGCTGATGGACTAATAGCCTTGGTTACCATCAGTTTTTGTCTGGTCGTGATGGTTGAGTGGATTAAGATGTCCTGTACATACCAGTTGCGTTGCTCCTGGCAGTATGGGTTCGAGTACCTTCTGGGGTGTGAGTTTTCAGTTGCATATATAAAATACTATGCCAAGAATACCATCCGAGTGCTGGCAGGCTGATGGACTAATAGCCTCATCTACTATCAGTTTTTGTCCGGTCGTGAATGTCGAGTGCATTAAGGTGTCCTGTACATAACAGTTGCATTGCTCCTGGTATGCAACTGGTATGTTGCATACCTGGCAGTATGTTTTCGAGTCAGTTTTGGGGTGTAAGTTTTCAGTTGCATATAGTCCTGGGGTCCATTCAGGCTTGTTTGCATTTGTGTTCCTCACGTGTGCCCCAAAGAATTAGGTGAATTGATTAAGTACTATGCCCAAGATTACCATCCGAGTGCCGACGGGCTGATGGACTAATAGCCTTGGTTACCATCAGTTTTTGTCCGGTCGTGATGGTTGAGTGGATTAAGGTGTCCTGTACATACCAGTTGCGTTGCTCCTGGCAGTATGGGTTCGAGTCACTTCTGGGGTGTGAGTTTTCAGTTGCATATAGTCCTGGGGACCATTCAGGCTTGTTCGTATTTGTGTTCCTTTCGTGTGCCCCAAAGAATGAGATTATTTGATAAAATACTATGCCCAAGATTACGATCCGAGTGCCAGTGGGCTGATTGACTAATAGCCTTGGCTATTATCAGTTTTTGTCCGGTCGTGATGGTTGAGTGGATTAAGGTATCGTGTACATACCAGTTGCATGGCTCCTGGCAGTATGGGTTCGAGTAACTTCTGGGGTGTGAGTTTTCAGTTGCATATAGTCCTGGGGACCATTCAGGCTTGTTCGCATTTGTGTTCCTTACCTGTGCCCCAAAGAATGAGGTGATTTGATAAAATACTATGCCCAAGATTACCATCCGAGCGCCTGCGGGCTGATGGACTAATAGCCTCGGCTACCATCAGTTTTTGTTATGTGGTTATGGTCGAGTTGATTAAGGTGTCCTGTACATACCAGTTGCGTTGCTCTTGGCAGTATGGGTTCGAGTCACTTCTGGTGTGTTAGTTTTCAGTTGCATATTGTCTTGGGGACCATTCAGGCTTGTTCCCATTTGTGTTCCGGACGTGTGCCCCAAAGAATGAGGTGATTTGATAAAATTCCATGCCCAAGATTAGCGTCCGAGTGCCGGCGAGCTGATGTACTAATAGCCTCGGCTACTATCAATTTTTGTCCGGTCGTGATGGTCGAGTAGATTAAGGTGTCCTGTACATACCAGTTGCGTTGCTCCTGGCAGTATGGGTTCGAGTCACTTCTGGGGTGTGAGTTTTTAGTTGCATATAGTCCTGGGGACCATTCACGCTTGTTTACATTTGTTTTCCTCACATGTGCCCCAAAGAATGAGGTGATTTGATAAAATACTATGCCCAAGATTACCATCCGAGTGCCGGCGGGCTTATGGACTAATAGCCTCGGCTACCATCAGATTTTGTCTGGTCGTGATGGTCGAGTAGATTAAGGTGTCCTGTACTTACCAGTTGCGTTGCTCCTGGCAGTATGGGTTCAAGTTACTTTTTGGGTGTGAGTTGTTTGATGCATATAGTCCTAGGGACCATACAGTCTTGTTCGTGTTTGTGTTCCTCACGTGTTCACCAAAGAATGAGGTGATTTGATAAAATAAAATGTCCAAGATTACCATCCGAGTGCCGGCGGGGGGTGGTTCAAATAGCCTCGGCTATCACCTCATTTTGTCCGGTCGTGATGGTCAAGTGGATTAAGGCGTCTTGTACATACCAGTTGCGTTGCTCCTGGCAGTATGGGTTCGAGTCACTTCTGGGGTGTGAGTTTTCAGTTGCATATTGTCCTGGGGACCATTCAGGCTTGTTCGCATTTGTGTTCCTCACGTGTGCCCCAAAGAATGAGGTGATTTGGTAAAATGCTATGCCCAAGATTACTATCCGAGTGCCGGCGGTGGGGTGGTTCAAATAGCGTCGGCTATCACCTCATTTTGTCCGGTCGTGATGGTCAAGTGGATTAAGGCGTCTTGTACATACCAGTTGCGTTGCTCCTGGGAGTATGGGTTCGAGTCACTTCTGGGGTGTGAGTTTTCAGTTGCATATTGTCCTGGGGACCATTCAGGCTTGTTCGCATTTGTGTTCCTCACGTGTGCCCCAAAGAATGAGGTGATTTGGTAAAATGCTATGCCCAAGACTACTATCCGAGTGCCGGCGGTGGGGTGGTTCAAATAGCCTCGGCTATCACCTCATTTTGTCCGGTCGTGATGGTCAAGTGGATTAAGGCGTCTTGTACATACCAGTTGCGTTGCTCCTGGGAGTATGGGTTCGAGTCACTTCTGGGGTGTGAGTTTTCAGTTGCATATTGTCCTGGGGACCATTCAGGCTTGTTCGCATTTGTGTTCCTCACGTGTGCCCCAAAGAATGAGGTGATTTGGTAAAATGCTATGCCCAAGATTACTATCCGAGTGCCGGCGGTGGGGTGGTTCAAATAGCCTCGGCTATCACCTCATTTTGTCCGGTCGTGATGGTCAAGTGGATTAAGGCGTCTTGTACATACCAGTTGCGTTGCTCCTGGGAGTATGGGTTCGAGTCACTTCTGGGGTGTGAGTTTTCAGTTGCATATTGTCCTGGGGACCATTCAGGCTTGTTCGCATTTGTGTTCCTCACGTGTGCCCCAAAGAATGAGGTGATTTGGTAAAATGCTATGCCCAAGATTACTATCCGAGTGCCGGCGGTGGGGTGGTTCAAATAGCCTCGGCTATCACCTCATTTTGTCCGGTCGTGATGGTCAAGTGGATTAAGGCGTCTTGTACATACCAGTTGCGTTGCTCCTGGGAGTATGGGTTCGAGTCACTTCTGGGGTGTGAGTTTTCAGTTGCATATTGTCCTGGGGACCATTCAGGCTTGTTCGCATTTGTGTTCCTCACGTGTGCCCCAAAGAATGAGGTGATTTGGTAAAATGCTATGCCCAAGATTACTATCCGAGTGCCGGCGGTGGGGTGGTTCAAATAGCCTCGGCTATCACCTCATTTTGTCCGGTCGTGATGGTCAAGTGGATTAAGGCGTCTTGTACATACCAGTTGCGTTGCTCCTGGGAGTATGGGTTCGAGTCACTTCTGGGGTGTGAGTTTTCAGTTGCATATTGTCCTGGGGACCATTCAGGCTTGTTCGCATTTGTGTTCCTCACGTGTGCCCCAAAGAATGAGGTGATTTGGTAAAATGCTATGCCCAAGATTACTATCCGAGTGCCGGCGGTGGGGTGGTTCAAATAGCCTCGGCTATCACCTCATTTGTCCGGTCGTGATGGTCAAGTGGATTAAGGCGTCTTGTACATACCAGTTGCGTTGCTCCTGGGAGTATGGGTTCGAGTCACTTCTGGGGTGTGAGTTTTCAGTTGCATATTGTCCTGGGGACCATTCAGGCTTGTTCGCATTTGTGTTCCTCACGTGTGCCCCAAAGAATGAGGTGATTTGGTAAAATGCTATGCCCAAGATTACTATCCGAGTGCCGGCGGTGGGGTGGTTCAAATAGCCTCGGCTATCACCTCATTTTGTCCGGTCGTGATGGTCAAGTGGATTAAGGCGTCTTGTACATACCAGTTGCGTTGCTCCTGGGAGTATGGGTTCGAGTCACTTCTGGGGTGTGAGTTTTCAGTTGCATATTGTCCTGGGGACCATTCAGGCTTGTTCGCATTTGTGTTCCTCACGTGTGCCCCAAAGAATGAGGTGATTTGGTAAAATGCTATGCCCAAGATTACTATCCGAGTGCCGGCGGTGGGGTGGTTCAAATAGCCTAGGCTATCACCTCATTTTGTCCGGTCGTGATGGTCAAGTGGATTAAGGCGTCTTGTACATACCAGTTGCGTTGCTCCTGGGAGTATGGGTTCGAGTCACTTCTGGGGTGTGAGTTTTCAGTTGCATATTGTCCTGGGGACCATTCAGGCTTGTTCGCATTTGTGTTCCTCACGTGTGCCCCAAAGAATGAGGTGATTTGGTAAAATGCTATGCCCAAGATTACTATCCGAGTGCCGGCGGTGGGGTGGTTCAAATAGCCTCGGCTATCACCTCATTTTGTCCGGTCGTGATGGTCAAGTGGATTAAGGCGTCTTGTACATACCAGTTGCGTTGCTCCTGGGAGTATGGGTTCGAGTCACTTCTGGGGTGTGAGTTTTCAGTTGCATATTGTCCTGGGGACCATTCAGGCTTGTTCGCATTTGTGTTCCTCACGTGTGCCCCAAAGAATGAGGTGATTTGGTAAAATGCTATGCCCAAGATTACTATCCGAGTGCCGGCGGTGGGGTGGTTCAAATAGCCTCGGCTATCACCTCATTTTGTCCGGTCGTGATGGTCAAGTGGATTAAGGCGTCTTGTACATACCAGTTGCGTTGCTCCTGGGAGTATGGGTTCGAGTCACTTCTGGGGTGTGAGTTTTCAGTTGCATATTGTCCTGGGGACCATTCAGGCTTGTTCGCATTTGTGTTCCTCACGTGTGCCCCAAAGAATGAGGTGATTTGGTAAAATGCTATGCCCAAGATTACTATCCGAGTGCCGGCGGTGGGGTGGTTCAAATAGCCTCGGCTATCACCTCATTTTGTCCGTTCGTGATGGTCAAGTGGATTAAGGCGTCTTGTACATACCAGTTGCGTTGCTCTGGGAGTATGGGTTCGAGTCACTTCTGGGGTGTGAGTTTTCAGTTGCATATTGTCCTGGGGACCATTCAGGCTTGTTCGCATTTGTATTCCTCACGTGTGCCCCAAAGAATGAGGTGATTTGGTTAAATGCTATGCCCAAGATTACTATCCGAGTGCCGGCGGTGGGGTGGTTCAAATAGCCTCGGCTATCACCTCATTTTGTCCGGTCGTGATGGTCAAGTGGATTAAGGCGTCTTGTACATACCAGTTGCGTTGCTCCTGGGAGTATGGGTTCGAGTCACTTCTGGGGTGTGAGTTTTCAGTTGCATATTGTCCTGGGGACCATTCAGGCTTGTTCGCATTTGTGTTCCTCACGTGTGCCCCAAAGAATGAGGTGATTTGGTAAAATGCTATGCCCAAGATTACTATCCGAGTGCCGGCGGTGGGGTGGTTCAAATAGCCTCGGCTATCACCTCATTTTGTCCGGTCGTGATGGTCAAGTGGATTAAGGCGTCTTGTACATACCAGTTGCGTTGCTCCTGGGAGTATGGGTTCGAGTCACTTCTGGGGTGTGAGTTTTCAGTTGCATATTGTCCTGGGGACCATTCAGGCTTGTTCGCATTTGTGTTCCTCACGTGTGCCCCAAAGAATGAGGTGATTTGGTAAAATGCTATGCCCAAGATTACTATCCGAGTGCCGGCGGTGGGGTGGTTCAAATAGCCTCGGCTATCACCTCATTTTGTCCGGTCGTGATGGTCAAGTGGATTAAGGCGTCTTGTACATACCAGTTGCGTTGCTCCTGGGAGTATGGGTTCGAGTCACTTCTGGGGTGTGAGTTTTCAGTTGCATATTGTCCTGGGGACCATTCAGGCTTGTTCGCATTTGTGTTCCTCACGTGTGCCCCAAAGAATGAGGTGATTTGGTAAAATGCTATGCCCAAGATTACTATCCGAGTGCCGGCGGTGGGGTGGTTCAAATAGCCTCGGCTATCACCTCATTTTGTCCGGTCGTGATGGTCAAGTGGATTAAGGCGTCTTGTACATACCAGTTGCGTTGCTCCTGGGAGTATGGGTTCGAGTCACTTCTGGGGTGTGAGTTTTCAGTTGCATATTGTCCTGGGGACCATTCAGGCTTGTTCGCATTTGTGTTCCTCACGTGTGCCCCAAAGAATGAGGTGATTTGGTAAAATGCTATGCCCAAGATTACTATCCGAGTGCCGGCGGTGGGGTGGTTCAAATAGCCTCGGCTATCACCTCATTTTGTCCGGTCGTGATGGTCAAGTGGATTAAGGCGTCTTGTACATACCAGTTGCGTTGCTCCTGGGAGTATGGGTTCGAGTCACTTCTGGGGTGTGAGTTTTCAGTTGCATATTGTCCTGGGGACCATTCAGGCTTGTTCGCATTTGTGTTCCTCACGTGTGCCCCAAAGAATGAGGTGATTTGGTAAAATGCTATGCCCAAGATTACTATCCGAGTGCCGGCGGTGGGGTGGTTCAAATAGCCTCGGCTATCACCTCATTTTGTCCGGTCGTGATGGTCAAGTGGATTAAGGCGTCTTGTACATACCAGTTGCGTTGCTCCTGGGAGTATGGGTTCGAGTCACTTCTGGGGTGTGAGTTTTCAGTTGCATATTGTCCTGGGGACCATTCAGGCTTGTTCGCATTTGTGTTCCTCACGTGTGCCCCAAAGAATGAGGTGATTTGGTAAAATGCTATGCCCAAGATTACTATCCGAGTGCCGGCGGTGGGGTGGTTCAAATAGCCTCGGCTATCACCTCATTTTGTCCGGTCGTGATGGTCAAGTGGATTAAGGCGTCTTGTACATACCAGTTGCGTTGCTCCTGGGAGTATGGGTTCGAGTCACTTCTGGGGTGTGAGTTTTCAGTTGCATATTGTCCTGGGGACCATTCAGGCTTGTTCGCATTTGTGTTCCTCACGTGTGCCCCAAAGAATGAGGTGATTTGGTAAAATGCTATGCCCAAGATTACTATCCGAGTGCCGGCGGTGGGGTGGTTCAAATAGCCTCGGCTATCACCTCATTTTGTCCGGTCGTGATGGTCAAGTGGATTAAGGCGTCTTGTACATACCAGTTGCGTTGCTCCTGGGAGTATGGGTTCGAGTCACTTCTGGGGTGTGAGTTTTCAGTTGCATATTGTCCTGGGGACCATTCAGGCTTGTTCGCATTTGTGTTCCTCACGTGTGCCCCAAAGAATGAGGTGATTTGGTAAAATGCTATGCCCAAGATTACTATCCGAGTGCCGGCGGTGGGGTGGTTCAAATAGCCTCGGCTATCACCTCATTTTGTCCGGTCGTGATGGTCAAGTGGATTAAGGCGTCTTGTACATACCAGTTGCGTTGCTCCTGGGAGTATGGGTTCGAGTCACTTCTGGGGTGTGAGTTTTCAGTTGCATATTGTCCTGGGGACCATTCAGGCTTGTTCGCATTTGTGTTCCTCACGTGTGCCCCAAAGAATGAGGTGATTTGGTAAAATGCTATGCCCAAGATTACTATCCGAGTGCCGGCGGTGGGGTGGTTCAAATAGCCTCGGCTATCACCTCATTTTGTCCGGTCGTGATGGTCAAGTGGATTAAGGCGTCTTGTACATACCAGTTGCGTTGCTCCTGGGAGTATGGGTTCGAGTCACTTCTGGGGTGTGAGTTTTCAGTTGCATATTGTCCTGGGGACCATTCAGGCTTGTTCGCATTTGTGTTCCTCACGTGTGCCCCAAAGAATGAGGTGATTTGGTAAAATGCTATGCCCAAGATTACTATCCGAGTGCCGGCGGTGGGGTGGTTCAAATAGCCTCGGCTATCATCTCATTTTGTCCGGTCGTGATGGTCAAGTGGATTAAGGTGTCTTGTACATACCAGTTGCGTTGCTCCTGGGAGTATGGGTTCGAGTCACTTCTGGGGTGTGAGTTTTCAGTTGCATATAGTCCTGGGGACCATTCAGGCTTGTTCGCACTTGTATTCCTCACGTGTGCCCCAATGAATGAGGTTATTTGATATAATACTATTCCCAGTATTACTGTCCGAGTGCCGGCGGGCTGATGGTTCTAATAGCCTCGGCTATCATCAGTTTTTGTCCGGTCGTGATGGTCAAGTGGATTAAGGTGTCCTGTACACACCAATTGCGTTGCTCCTGGCAGTATGGGTTCGAGTCACTTCTGGGGGTGAGTTTTCAGTTGCATATTGTCCTGGGGACCATTCAGGCTTGTTCGCATTTGTGTTCCTCACGTGTGCCCCAAAGAATGAGGTGATTTGATAAAATACTATGCCCAAGATTACCATCCGAGTGCCGGCGGTGGGATGGACTAATAGCCTCGGCTACCATCAGTTTTGTTATGTGGTTATGGTCGAGTGGATTAAGGCGTCTTGTACATACCAGTTGCGTTGCTCTTGGCAGTATGGGTTCGAGTCACTTCTGGGGTGTGAGTTTTCAGTTGCATATTGTCCTGGGGACCATTCAGGCTTGTTCGCATTTGTGTTCCTCATGTGTGCCCCAAAGAATGAGATGATTTGATAAAGTACTATGCCCAAGATTACAATCCGAGTGCCGGAGGAATAGTGGATCAAATAGCTTCGGCTATCATCTCTTTTTGTCCGGTCGTGATGGTCGAGTGGATTAAGGTGTCCTGTACATACCAGTTGCGTTGCTCCTGGCAGTATGGGTTCGAGTCACTTCTGGGGTGTGAGTTTTCAGTTGCATATTGTCCTGGGGACCATTCAGGCTTGTTCGCATTTGTGTTCCTCACGTGTGCCCCAAAGAATGAGGTGATTTGATAAAATACTATGCCCAAGATTACCATCCGAGTGCCGGCGGTGGGGTAGGTCAAATAGCTTCGGCTATCACCTCATTATGTCCGGTCGTGATGGTCGAGTGGATTAAGGTGTCTTAAACACACCAGTTGCATTGCTCTTGGCAGTATGGGTTCGAGTCACTTCTGGGGTGTGAGTTTTCAGTTGCATATTGTCCTGGGGACCATTCAGGCTCTTTCGCATTTGTGTTCCTCACGTGTGCCCCAAAGAATGAGGTGATTTGAACAAATACTATGCCCAAGATTACTATCCGAGTGCCGGCGGTGGGATGTACAAATAGCCTCGGCTATCATCAATTTTTGTCCGGTCGTGATGGTCGAGTTTATTAAGGTGTCCTGTACATACCAGTTGCGTTGCTCCTGGCAGTATGGGTTCGAGTCACTTTTGGGGTGTGAGTTTTCAGTTGCATATAGTCCTGGGGACCATTCAGGCTTGTTTGCATTTGTGTTCATCACATGTGCCCCAAAGAATGAGGTGATTTGATAAAATACTATGCCCAAGATTACCATCCGAGTGCCGGCGGGCTTATGGACTAATAGCCTCGGCTACCATCAGATTTTGTCTGGTCGTGATGGTCGAGTAGATTAAGGTGTCCTGTACATACCAGTTGCGTTGCTCCTGGCAGTATGGGTTCGAGTTACTTTTTGGGTGTGAGTTGTTAGATGCATATAGTCCTAGGGACCATACAGTCTTGTTCGTGTTTGTGTTCCTCACGTGTTCACCAAAGAATGAGGTGATTTGATAAAATAAAATGTCCAAGATTACCATCCGAGTGCCGGCGGGCTCATGGACTAAAAGCCTCGGCTACCATCAGTTTTTGTCCGTTCGTGATGATCTAGTGGATTAAGGTGTCCTGTACATACCAGTTTTGTTGCTCCTGGCAGTATGGGTTCGAGTCACTTTTGGGGTGTGAGTTTTCAGTTGCATATAGTCCTAGGGACCATTCAGGCTTGTTTGCATTTGTGTTCCTCACGTGTGCCCCAAAGAATGAGGTGATTTGATAAAATTCTATGCCCAAGATTACCGTCCGAGTGCCGGCGAGCTGATGGAATAATAACGTCGGCTTCTATCAGTTTTTGTCCGGTCGTGATGGTCGAGTGGATTAAGGTGTCCTGTAAAGTATACCAGTTGCATTGCTCCTGGCAGTATGGGTTTGAGTCACTTCTGGGGTGTAAGTTTTCAGTTGCATATAGTCCTGGGGACCATTGAGGGTTGTTTGCATTTGTGTTCCTCATGTGTGCCCCAAAGAATTAGGTGATTTAATTAAGTACTATGCCCAAGATTACCATCCGAGTGCCGACGGGCTGATGGACTAATAGCCTTGGGGACCATCAGTTTTTGTCCGGTCGTGATGGTTGAGTGGATTAAGGTGTCCTGTACATACCAGTTGCGTTGCTCCTGGCAGTATGGGTACGATTCACTTCTGGGGTGTGAGTTTTTAGTTGCATATAGTCCTGGGGACCATTCAGGCTTGTTTGCATTTGTGTTCCTCACATTTGTCCCAAAGAATGAAGTGATTTGATAAAATACTATGCCTAAGATTACCATCCGAGTGCCAGCAGGCTGATGGACTAATAGCCTCGGCTATTATCAGTTTTTGTCCGGTCGTGATGGTTGAGTGGATTAAGGTGTCCTGTACATACCAGGTGCGTTGCTCTTGGCAGTATGGGTTCGAGTCACTTCTGGGGTTTGAGTTTTCAGTTGCATATAGTCCTGGGGACTATTCAGGCTTGTTCGTATTTGTGTTCCTTACCTGTGCCCCAAAGAATGAGGTGATTTGATAAAATACTATGCCCAAGATTACCATCCGAGCGCCTGCGGGCTGATGGACTAATAGCCTCGGCTACCATCAGTTTTTGTTATGTGGTTATGGTCGAGTTGATTAAGGTGTCCTGTACATACCAGTTGCGTTGCTCTTGGCAGTATGGGTTCGAGTAACTTCTCGGGTGTGAGTTTTCAGTTGCATATAGTCCTGCAGACCATTCAGGCTTTTTTGCATTTGTGTACCACACGTGTGCCCTAAAGAATGATGTGATTTCATAAAATACTATGCCCAAGATTACCATCCGAGTGCCGGTAGGCTGATGGACTAATAGCCTCGGCTACCATCAGTTTTTGTCATGTGGTTATGGTCGAGTGGATTAAGGTGTCCTGTACATACCAGTTGCGTTGCTCTTGGCAGTATGAGTTCGAGTCACATCTGGTGTGTGAGTTTTCAGTTGCATATTGTCCTGGAGACCATTCAGGCTTGTTTCCATTTGTGTTCCTCACTTGTGCCCCAAAGAATGAGGTGATTTGATAAAATACTATGTCCAAGAATACCATCAGAGTGCTGGCAGGCTGATGGACTAATAGCCTCGGCTACTATCAGTTTTTGTCCAGTCGTGAATGTCGAGTGGATTAAGGTGTCCTGTACATACCAGTTGCATTGCTCCTGGCAGTATGTTTTCGAGTCACTTCTGGGGTGTAAGTTTTCTGTTGCATATAGTCCTAGGGACCATTCAGGCTTGTTCGCATTTGTGTTCTTCACGAGTGCCTCAAAGAATGAGGTGATTTGATAAAATAATATGCCCAAAATTACCATCCCAGTGCCGGCGGGCTGATTAACTAATATCCTCGGCTTTCATCAGTTTTTTCCGGTCATGATGGTCGAGTGGATTAAGGTGTCCTGTACAAACCAATTTTGTTGCTCCTGGCAGTATGGGTTCGAGTCAGTTCTGGGGTGTGAGTTTTCAGTTGCATATATTCCTGGGGATCATTCAGGCTTGTTCCCATTTGTGTTCTTCACGTGTGCCCCAAAGAATGAGGTGATTTGATAAAATTCTATGCCCAAGATTACCATCGGAGTGTCTGCGGGCTGATGGACTAAGAGCCTCAGCTACCATCAGTTTTTGTCAGGTCGTGATGGTCGAGTGGATTAAGGTTTCCTGTATATAACAGTTGCGTTGCTCCTGGCAGTATGGGTTCGAGTCACTTCTGGGGTGTGAGTTTTCAGTTGCATATAGTTCTGGGGACCATTCAGGCTTGTTTGCATTTGTGTTCCTCACGTGTGCCCCAAATAATGAGGTGATTTGATAAAATACTATGCCCAAGAATACAATCCGAATGCCGGCGGGCTGATGGACTAATAGCCTCGGCTACCATCAGTTTTTGTCCGGTTGTGATGGTCGAGTGGATTAAGTTGTCCTGTACATACCAGTTGCATTGCTCCTGACAGTATGGGTTTCGAGTCGCTTCTTGGGTGTGAGTTTTAAGTTGCATATAGTCCTAGGGACCATTCAGGCTTGTTCGCATTTGTGTTCCTCACGTGTGTCCCAAAGAATGAGGTGATTTGATAAAATAATATGCCCAAGACTACCATCCGAGTGCTGGCGGGCTGATGGACTAACAGCCTCGGCTATAATCAGTTTTTTCCGGTCGTGATGGTCGAGTGGATTAAGGTGTCCTGTACATACCAGTTGCGTTGCTCTTGGCAGTATGGGTTCGAGTCACTTCTGGGGTGTGAGTTTTCAGTTGCATATAGTCCTGGGGACCATTCAGGCTTGTTTGCATTTGTGTTCCTCACTTGTGCCCCAATGAATGAGGTGATTTGAGGAAATACTGTGCCCAAGAATACCACCCGAGTGCCGGCGGGCTGATGGACTAATAGCCTCAGCTACCATCAGTTTTTGTCTGGTAATGATGGTCGAGTGGATTAAGGTGTCCTGTACATACCAGTTGCGTTGCTCCTGACAGTATGGGGTTCGAGTCACTTCTAGGGTTTGAGTTTTCAGTTGCATGTAGTCCTAGGGACCATTCAGGCTTGTTCGCATTTGTGTTCCTCACGTGTGCCCCAAAGAATGAGGTGATTTGATAAAATAATATGACCAAGATTACCATCCAAGTGCCTGCGGGCTGATGGACTAATAGCCTCAGCTATCATCAGTTTTTTCCGGTCGTGATGGTCGAGTGGATTGAGGTGTCCTGTACATACCAGTTGCGTTGGTCTTGGCAGTATGGGTTCGAGTCACTTCTGGGGTGTGAGTTTTCAGTTGCATATAGTCCTGGGGACCATTCACGCTTGTTCGTATTTGTGTTCCTCTCGTGTGCCCCAAAGAATGAGGTGATTTGATAAAATACTATGCCCAAGATTACCTTCCGAGTGCCAGCGGGCTGATTGACTAATAGCCTCAGCTATTATCAGTTTTTGTCCGGTCATGATGGTTGAGTGGATTAAGGTGTCCTGTACATACCAGTTGCATTGCTCCTGGCAGTTTGGGTTCGAGGCACTTCTGGGGTGTGTGTTTTCAGTTGCATATAGTCCTGGGGACCATTCAGGCTATTTTGCATTTGTGTACCACACGTGTGCCCGAAAGAATGAGGTGATTTGATAAAATACTATGCCCAAGATTACCATCCGAGTGCCGGTAGGCTGATGGACTAATAGCCTCGGCTACCATCAGTTTTTGTCATGTGGTTATGGTCGAGTGGATTAAGGTGTCTTGTACATACCAGTTGCGTTGCTCTTGGCAGTATGGGTTCGAGTCACTTCTGGTGTGTGAGTTTTCAGTTGCATATTGTCCTGGGGACCATTCAGGCTTGTTCCCATTTGTGTTCCTGACGTGTGCCCCAAAGAATGAGGTGATTTGATAAAATTCTATGCCCAAGATTAGCGTCCGAGTGCCGGCGAGCTGATGTACAAATAGCCTCGGCTACTATCAATTTTTGTCCGGTCGTAATGGTCGAGTAGATTAAGGTGTCCTGTACATACCAGTTGCGTTGCTCCTTGCAGTATGGGTTCAAGTTACTTTTTGGGTGTGAGTTTTTAGTTGCATATAGTCCTGGGGACCATTCAGGCTTGTTTGCATTTGTGTTCGTCACTTGTGCCCCAAAGAATGAGGTGATTTGATAAAATACTATGCCCAAGATTCCCATCCGAGTGCCGGCGGGCTTATGGACTAATAGCCTCGGCTACTATCAGTTTTTGTCCAGTCGTGAATGTCGAGTGGATTAAGGTGTCTTGTACATACCAGTTGCATTGCTCCTGGCAGTATGTTTTTGAGTCACTTCTGGGGTGTAAGTTTTCTGTTGCATATAGTCCTAGGGACCATTCAGGCTTGTTCGCATTTGTGTTCTTCACGAGTGCCTCAAAGAATGAGGTGATTTGATAAAATAATGTGCCCAAAATTACCATCCCAGTGCCGGCGGGCTGATGGACTAATAGCCTCGGCTTTCATCAGTTTTTTCCGGTCATGATGGTCGAGTGGATTAAGGTGTCCTGTACAAACCAATTTTGTTGCTCCTGGCAGTATGGGTTCGAGTCACTTCTGGGGTGTGAGTTTTCAGTTGCATATAGTCCTGGGGATCATTCAGGCTTGTTCCCATTTGTGTTCTTCACGTGTGCCCCAAAGAATGAGGTGATTTGATAAAATTCTATGCCCAAGATTACCATCGGAGTGTCTGCGGGCTGATGGACTAAGAGCCTCAGCTACCATCAGTTTTTGTCAGGTCGTGATGGTCGAGTTGATTAAGGTGTCCTGCACATACCAGTTGCGTTGCTCTTGGCAGTATGGGTTCGAGTCACTTCTGGGGTGTGATTTTTCAGTTGCATATAGTCCTGGGAACCATTCAGGCTTGATCTCATTTGTGTTCCTCACGTGTGCCCCAAAGAATGAGGTGATTTGATAAAATACTATGCCCAAGATTACCATCGGAGTGTCTGCGGGCTGATGGACTAAGAGCCTCAGCTACCATCAGTTTTTGTCCGGTTGTGATGGTCGAGTGGATTAAGTTGTCCTGTACATACCAGTTGCATTGCTCCTGACAGTATGGGGTTCGAGTCGCTTCTTGGGTGTGAGTTTTAAGTTGCATATAGTCCTAGGGACCATTCAGGCTTGTTCGCATTTGTGTTCCTCACGTGTGCCCCAAAGAACGAGGTGATTTGATAAAATACTATGCCCAAGATTACCATCTGAGTGCCAGCAGGCTGATGGACTAATAGCCAAGGCTACTATCATATTTGTTCGGTCGTGAAGGTCGAGTGGATTAAGGTGTCCTGTGCATACCAGTTGCATTGCTCCTGGCAGTATGGGTTCGAGTTACTTCTGAGTGTGAGTTTTCAGTTGCATGTAGTCCTAGGGACCATTCAGGCTTGTTCGCATTTGTTTTCCTCACGTGTGCCCCAAAGAATGAGGTGATTTGATAAAATAATATGCCCAAGATTACCATCCGAGTGCCGGCGGGCTGATGGACTAATAGCCTCAGCTATAATCAGTTTTTTCCGGTCGTGATGGTCGAGTGGATTGTGTCCTGTACATACCAGTTTTGTTGCTCCTGGCAGTATGGGTTCGAGTCACTTCTGGGGTGTGAGTTTTCAGTTGGATATAGTCCTAGGGACGATTCAGGCTTGTTCGCATTTGTGTTCTTCACGTGTGCCCCAAAGAATGAGGTGATTTGATAAAATACTATGCCCAAGATTACCATCCGAGTGCCGGCAGACTGATGGACTAATAGCCTCGGCTACCATCAGATTTTGTCCGGGCGTGATGGTCGAGTGGATTAAGGTGTCCTGTACATACCAGTTGCGTTGCTCTTGGCAGTATGGGTTCGAGTCACTTCTGGTGTGTGAGTTTTCAGTTGCATATTCTCCTGGGGACCATTCAGGCTTGTTTCCATTTGTGTTCCTCACTTGTGCCCCAAAGAATGAGGTGATTTAATAAAATACTATGCCCAAGAATACCATCCGAGTGCTGGCGGGCTGATGGAGTAATAGCCTAGGCTACCATCAGTTTTTGTCCGGTCGTTAATGTCGAGTGGATTAAGGTGTCCTGTACATACCAGTTGCATTGCTCCTGGCAGTATGGGTTCGAGTCACTTCTGGGGTGTAAGTTTTCTGTTAAGTTTGTTGTAAGTTTTCTCCCTACTATTCCCACCTCCTCAGTCCCCTCACCATCCCCCACTACCCTTTCCCTTTGTCCTCCCCACCATTCCTCACTCCCTCGTCCGATGCATTCCCAAATGATCTGATGTTCCCATCAGGAAATTGGGAACATCATATGATCTGATGTTCCCATCACTGAAATATAAGAAGAAACAATTAAAAAACGAATTGAAAATCAATGAAAAATACGAAAGTAAACTGAAAACTCACACCCCAGAAGTGACTCCAACCCATACTGCCAGGAGCACTATGCAACTAGTGTACAGGGCACCTTATCCACTGGACCATCATGACCGGACTTATAAAGCCGATGGTAGCTGAGGCTATTTCCTCATTAGCTCGCCGGCACTCTGATGGTATTCTTGGGTATAGTATTTTATCAAATCACCTCATTCTTTGGGGCACACGTGAGGAGAACAAATGCAAACAAGCCTGAATGGTCCCCAGGCATACAAGGAACTGAAAACTCACACCCCAGAAGTGGCTCGAACCCATACTGCCAGGAGCACTATGCAACTGGTGTACAGGGCACCTTATCCTCTCGACCATCACAACCGGACTTATAAAGCTGATGGTAGCCGAGGTTATTTGCCCTTTAGCCCACTGGCACTCTGATGGTAATCTTGGCCATGGTATTTTAAAAATCACCTCATTCTTTTTTCAGTTGCATGTATGCCTGGGGTCCAGGCATACATGCAACTTATTCATACATAAGAGACGTTGTTGTCAAGACTATATACTGAGATCTGTAGGGGAATACAAACCTGTTTATGCGTATGGGAATGTCAAGACCCACAAGCCTGAAAACCCACTTCGGCCAATCATCAGCCAGATACCCAAACCCACATACATACTGGTTAAGCGACTCTACTGCTTGCTGACCCCTTATTGGCCTTGTGCCCATCCTGTCGGCCTACCTGCAATCTATCCCAGGCTGCCTTTGGGCATGCCTTTTGTCGAAAATCCACCACACAACATGTTAACATAGTTAGCCATTACCAAAGTTAAGCAAAATGGGAGTTTTCGTGTCATCATCACAACAACATATATATATTAAACTACAATTCTCTTTTAAACACAGTCTAGTGTTTAAACTTTATAAAATAGTAATCACTAGGACTGAATATAAATAAATACACCAGAAAAATATAGCTTGACGCCCTAATCCTTGAGACAGAGATTGAAGCCAAACTTATTTTTGGAACACCACCACGGTGTTTTTTTTTTTTTTTTTTAACCTCGGATTGGCGTCGTCATGATCTCATACACAGAGAATCAAAACAATTGGAGTGTCTCCCTGAGGTTCACATTTGCGGCAACGCAGAGGTCTGAAATGAGACCGCCCAATAGTGATCCAGCCACAGCGACGTCTACATCAACCACAAGAAGTATTGTATCTGGTAAAACAAATTGTGAATATGATTTTAGTAGCTCCTCCACACACACAATATGAGTGCCAGCCGCTGTTACATCGCACAACTAGACTACATGTGCCACACTCTAATTTGATTTAACTGCCTATCAGGCCATATCAACCACACAGCTGAGGCACACACCTTTAGTTGTACACCAATATAATTATAAGATAGAGTAGTACCAATGTAGTAAATAATGTAGTCTATTAGCCACCATATGTGGTATAATTTATATCAAGTACGGAAAATGTTTATAGCTTATTATATAACCATAAATGTAGTTTAAGTAGTAAACATCCCAATTACCCCACAATTTCCATCCTGCCAGCCTGTCTGTCGTTCTGCCAGCTTACCTACCGTTTTGCCTGCCATTCTGCCAGCCTGTTTACCGTACTCCCAACCTGCCTGTTATTCTGCCAGTCTGCCTGCCATCCTGCAGGATATCCTGATATATAGCCTAATTTCCGTCCTGCCATCCTGGCTGACATTCAGTATGCCAGCCTACTAGCATGTCTGCAGTCCTACCAGCATACTAGCCTGTTTGCCGTCATACCAGCCTACTAGCCTGTCTATCGTCCTGCCAGCCTACTAGCCTGTCTGGCATCCTGCCAGCCTATTAGCCTATCTATCGTCCTGCCAGCCTACTAGCCTGTCTGGCGTCCTGCCAGCCTACTAGTCTGTCTATCGTCCTGTCAGCCTACGAGTCTGTCTGGCGTCCTGCCAGCCTACTAGTCTGTCTGGCGTCCTGCCAGCCTACTAGTCTGTCTGGCGTCCTGCCAGCCTACTAGTCTGTCTGGCGTCCTGCCAGCCTACTAGCCTGTCTGGCGTCCTGCCAGCCTACTAGTCTGTCTGGCGTTCTGCCAGCCTACTAGTCGGTCTGGCGTTCTGCCAGCCTACTAGTCTGTCTGGCGTCCTGCCAGCCTACTAGTCTGTCTGGCGTCCTGCCAGCCTACTATTCTGTCTGGCTTCCTGCCAGCCTACTAGTCTGTCCGGCGTCCTGCCAGCCTACTAGTCGGTCTGGCGTCCTGCCAGCCTACTAGTCTGTCTGGCGTCCTGCCAGCCTACTAGTCTGTCTGGCGTCATGCCAGCCTACTAGTCTGTCTGGAGTCCTGCCAGCCTACAAGTCTTTCTGGCGTCCTGCCAGAACACTAGTCTGTCTGGCGTCCTGCCAGCCTACTAGTCTGTCTGGCGTCCTGCCAGCCTAATAGACTGTCTGGCGTCCTGCCAGCCTACTAGTCTGTCTGGAGTTCTGCCAGCCTACAAGTCTTTCTGGCGTCCTGCCTGCCTACTAGTCTGTCTGGCGTCCTGCCAGCCTAATAGTCTGTCTGGCGTCCTGCCAGCCTACTAGTCTGTCTGGCGTCCTGCCAGCCTACTAGTCTGTATGGCGTCTTGCCAGCCTTCTAGTCTGTCTGGCGTCATGCAGGCCTACAAATCTGTCTGGCGTCATGCAGGCCTACAAGTCTGGCGTCCTGCCAGCCTACTAGTCTGTCTGGCGTTCTGCCAGCCTACTAGTCGGTCTGGCGTTCTGCCAGCCTACTAGTCTGTCTGGCGTCCTGCCAGCCTACTAGTCTGTCTGGCGTCCTGCCAGCCTACTATTCTGTCTGGCTTCCTGCCAGCCTACTAGTCTGTCCGGCGTCCTGCCAGCCTACTAGTCGGTCTGGCGTCCTGCCAGCCTACTAGTCTGTCTGGCGTCCTGCCAGCCTACTAGTCTGTCTGGCGTCATGCCAGCCTACTAGTCTGTCTGGAGTCCTGCCAGCCTACAAGTCTTTCTGGCGTCCTGCCAGAACACTAGTCTGTCTGGCGTCCTGCCAGCCTACTAGTCTGTCTGGCGTCCTGCCAGCCTAATAGGCTGTCTGGCGTCCTGCCAGCCTACTAGTCTGTCTGGAGTTCTGCCAGCCTACAAGTCTTTCTGGCGTCCTGCCTGCCTACTAGTCTGTCTGGCGTCCTGCCAGCCTAATAGTCTGTCTGGCGTCCTGCCAGCCTACTAGTCTGTCTGGCGTCCTGCCAGCCTACTAGTCTGTATGGCGTCTTGCCAGCCTTCTAGTCTGTCTGGCGTCATGCAGGCCTACAAATCTGTCTGGCGTCATGCAGGCCTACAAGTCTGGCGTCCTGCCAGCCTACTAGCCTCTCTGGCGTCCTGCCAGCCTACTAGTCTTTCTGGCGTCCTGCCAGCCTACTAGTCTGTCTGCCGTCCTGCCAGCCTACTAGTTTGTCTGGCGTCCTGCCAGCCTACTAGCCTGTCTGGCGTCCTGCCAGCCTACTAGCCGGTCTGGCGTCCTGCCAGCCTAATAGTCCATCTGGCGTCCTGCCAGCCTACTATTCTGTCTGGCGTCCTGCCAGCCTACTAGTCTGTCCGGCGTCCTGCCAGCCTACTAGTCGGTCTGGCGTCCTGCCAGCCTACTTGTCTGTCTGGCGTCCTGCCAGCCTACTAGTCTGTCTGGCGTCCTGCCAGCCTACTAGCCTGTCTGGCGTCCTGCCAGCCTACTAGTCGGTCTTGCGTCCTGCCAGCCTACTATTCGGTCTGGCGTCCTGCCAGCCTAATATTCTATCTGGCGTCCTGCCAGCCTACTAGCCTGTCTGGCGTCCTGCCAGCCTACTAGTCTGTCTGGCGTCCTGCCAGCCTACTAGTCTGTCTGGCGTCCTGCCAGCCTACTAGTCTGTCTGGCGTCCTGCCAGCCTACTAGCCTGTCTGGCGTCCTGCCAGCCTACTAGTATGTCTATCGTCCTGCCAGCCTACTAATCTGTCTGGCGTCCTGCCAGCCTACTAGTCTCTCTGGCGTCCTGCCAGCCTACAAATCTGTCTGGCGTCATGCAGGCCTACAAGTCTGGCGTCCTGCCAGCCTACTAGCCTGTCTGGCGTCCTGCCAGCCTACTAGTCTGTCTGGCGTCCTGCCAGCCTACTAGTCTGTCTGGCGTCCTGCCAGCCTACTAGTCTGTCTGGCGTCCTGCCAGCCTACTAGTCTGTCTGGCGTCCTGCCAGCCTACTAGTCTGTCTGGCGTCCTGCCAGCCTACTAGTCTGTCTTGCGTCCTGCCAGCCTACTAGCCTGTCTGGCGTCCTGCCAGCCTACTAGTCTGTCTGGCGTCCTGCCAGCCTATTAGTCTGTCTGGCGTCCTGCCAGCCTACTAGTCTGTCTGCCGTCCTGCCAGCCTACTAGCCTGTCTAGCGTCCTGCCAGCCTACTAGTCTGGCGTCCTGCCAGCCTACTAGTCTGTCTGGCGTCCTGCCAGCCTACTAGTCCTGCCAGCCTACTAGTCTGTCTGGCGTCCTGCCAGCCTACTAGTCTGTCTGGCGTCCTGCCAGCCTACTAGTCTGTCTGGCGTCCTGCCAGCCTACTAGTCTGTCTGGCGTCCTGCCAGCCTACTAGTCTGTCTGGCGTCCTGCCAGCCTACTAGTCTTTCTGTCTGGCGTCCTGCCAGCCTACTAGCCTGTCTGGCGTCCTGCCAGCCTACTAGCCTGTCTGGCGTCCTGCCAGCCTACTAGCCTGTCTGGCGTCCTGCCAGCCTACTAGCCTGTCTGGCGTCCTGCCAGCCTACTAGCCTGTCTGGCGTCCTGCCAGCCTACTAGCCTGTCTGGCGTCCTGCCAGCCTACTAGTCTGTCTGGCGTCCTGCCAGCCTACTAGTCTGTCTGGCGTCCTGCCAGCCTACTAGTCTGTCTGGCGTCCTGCCAGCCTACTAGTCTGTCTGGCGTCCTGCCAGCCTACTAGTCTGTCTGGCGTCCTGCCAGCCTACTAGTCTGTCTGGCGTCCTGCCAGCCTACTAGTCTGTCTGGCGTCCTGCCAGCCTACTAGTCTGTCTGGCGTCCTGCCAGCCTACTAGTCTGTCTGGCGTCCTGCCAGCCTACTAATCTGTCTGGCGTCCTGCCAGCCTACTAGTCTGTCTGGCGTCCTGCCAGCCTACTAGTCTGTCTGGCGTCCTGCCAGCCTACTAGTCTGTCTGGCGTCCTGCCAGCCTACTAGTCTGTCTGGCGTCCTGCCAGCCTACTAGTCTGTCTGGCGTCCTGCCAGCCTACAAGCCTGTCTGGCGTCCTGCCAGCCTACTAGCTACTACCCTGGCGTCCTGCCAGCCTACTAGCTACTACCCTGGCGTCCTACCAGCCTACTAGTCTGTCTGGCGTTCTGCCCGCCTACTAGTCTGTCTGGCGTCCTGTCAGCTTACTAGTCCGTCTGGCGTCCTGCCAGCCTACTAGTCTGCCAGGCGTCCTGCCAGCCTACTACTCTGTCTGGCGTCCTGCAGCCTACTAGTCAGGCGTCCTGCCAGCCTACTAGTCTGTCTGGCGTCTTGCCAGCCTACTAGTCTGTCCGGCGTCCTGCCAGCCTACTAGTCTGCCTGGCGCCCTGCCAGCCTACTAGTCTGTCTGGCGTCCTGCCAGCCTACTAGTGTGTCTGGCGTTCTGCCAGCCTACTAGTGTGTCTGGCGTCCTGCCAGCCTACTATTCTGGCGTCCTGCCAGGCTACTAGTCTGTCTGGCGTCCTGCCAGCCTACTAGTCTGTCTGGCGTCCTGCCAGCCTACTAGTCTGTCTGGCGTCCTGCCAGCCTACTAGTCTGTCTGGCGTCCTGCCAGCCTACTAGTCTGTCTGGCGTCCTGCCAGCCTACTAGTCTGTCTGGCGTCCTGCCAGCCTACTAGTCTGTCTGGCGTCCTGCCAGCCTACTAGTCTGTCTGGCGTCATGCCAGCCTACTAGTCTGTCTGGCGTCCTGCCAGCCTACTAGTCTGTCTGGCGTCCTGCCAGCCTACTAGTCTGTCTGGCGTCCTGCCAGCCTACTAGTCTGTCTGGCGTCCTGCCAGCCTAATAGCCTGTCTGGCGTCCTGCCAGCCTACTAGTCTGTCTGGCGTCCTGCCAGCCTACTAGTCTGTCTGGCGTCCTGCCAGCCTACTAGTCTGGCGTCCTGCCAGCCTACTAGTCTGTCTGGCGTCCTGCCAGCCTACTAGTCTGTCTGGCGTCCTGCCAGCCTACTAGTCTGTCTGGCGTCCTGCCAGCCTACTAGTCTGTCTGGCGTCCTGCCAGCCTACTAGTCTGTCTGGCGTCCTGCCAGCCTACTAGTCTGTCTGGCGTCCTGCCAGCCTACTAGTCGGTCTGGCGTCCTTCCAGCCTACTAGCTTGGCGTCCTGCCAGGATATTAGTCTGTCTGGCGTCCTGCCAGCCTACTAGTCTGTCTGGCGTCCTGCCAGCCTTCTAGCCTATCTGGAGACCTGCCAGCCTACTAGTCAGTCTGGCGTCCTGCCAGCATACTACTCTGTCTGGCGTCCTGCCAGCCTACTAGTCTGTCTGGCGTCCTGCCAGCCTACTAGTGGGTCTGGCGTCTTGCCAGCCTACTATTCTGTCTGGCGTCCTGCCAGCCTTCTAGCCTGTCTGGCGACCTGCCAGCCTACTAGTCTGTCTGGCGTCCTGCCAGCCTACTAGTCTGTCTGGCGTCCTGCCAGCCTACTAGTCGGTCTGGCGTCCTGCCAGCCTACTAGCCTGTCTGGCGTCCTGCCAGCCTACTAGTCTGTCTGGCGTCCTGCCAGCCTACTAGTCTGTCTGGCGTCCTGCCAGCCTACTAGTCTGTCTGGCGTCCTGCCAGCCTACTAGTCTGTCTGGCGTCCTGCCAGCCTACTAGTCTGTCTGGCGTCCTGCCAGCCTACTAGTCTGTCTGGCGTCCTGCCAGCCTACTAGTCTGTCTGGCGTCCTGCCAGCCTACTAGCCTGTCTGGCGTCCTGCCAGCCTACTAGTCTGTCTGGCGTCCTGCCAGTCTGTCTGGCGTCCTAGCCTACTAGCCTGTCTGGCGTCCTGCCAGCCTACTAGTCTGTCTGGGCCGTCCTGCCAGCCTACTAGCCTGTCTGGCGTCCTGCCAGCATACTAGTCTGTCTGGAGTCCTGTCAGCCTACTAGTTGGTCAGGCGTCCTGTCAGCCTACTACCCTGTCTGGCGTCCTGCCAGCCTACTGGTCTGTCTGGCGTCCTGCCAGCCTACTAATCGGTCTGGCGTCCTGCCAGCCTACTAGCCTGTCTGGCGTCCTGCCAGCCTACTAGTCTGTCTGGCGTCCTGCCAGCCTACTAGTCTGTCTGGCGTCCTGCCACCCTACTAAGTCTGGCGTCCTGCCAGCCTACTAGCCTGTCTGGCGTCCTGCCAGCCTACTAGTCTGTCTGGCGTCCTGCCAGCCTACTAGTCTGTCTGGCGTCCTGCCAGCCTACTAGTCTGTCTGGCGTCCTGCCAGCCTACTAGTCTGTCTGGCGTCCTGCCAGCCTACTAGTCTGTCTGGCGTCCTGCCAGCCTACTAGTCGGTCTGGCGTCCTGCCAGCCTACTAGTCTGTCTGGCGTCCTGCCAGCCTACTAGCCTGTCTGGCGTCCTGCCAGCCTACTAGTCTGTCTGGCGTCCTGCCAGCCTACTAGCCTGTCTGGCGTCCTGCCAGCCTACTAGTCTGTCTGGCGTCCTGCCAGCCTACTAGTCTGTCTGGCGTCCTGCCAGCCTACTAGTCTGTCTGGCGTCCTGCCAGCCTACTAGCCTGTCTGGCGTCCTGCCAGCCTACTAGTCTGTCTGGCGTCCTGCCAGCCTACTAGTCGGTCTGGCGTCCTGCCAGCCTACTAGTCTGTCTGGCGTCCTGCCAGCCTACTAGTCTGTCTGGCGTCCTGCCAGCCTACTAGTCTGTCTGGCGTCCTGCCAGCCTACTAGTCGGTCTGGCGTCCTGCCAGCCTACTAGTCTGTCTGGCGTCCTGCCAGCCTAATAGTCTATCTGGCGTCCTGCCAGCCTACTAGCCTGTCTGGCGTCCTGCCAGCCTACTAGTCTGTCTGGCGTCCTGCCAGCCTACTAGCCTGTCTGGCGTCCTGCCAGCCTACTAGTCTGTCTGGCGTCCTGCCAGCCTATTAGCCTGTCTGGCGTCCTGCCAGCCTACACGCCTGTTTGCCGTCATGCCAGCCTACTAGCCTGTCTATCGTCCTGCCAGCCTACTAGCCTGTCTGGCGTCCTGCCAGCCAATTAGCCTGTCTATCGTCCTGCCAGCCTACTAGCCTGTCTGGCGTCCTGCCAGCCTACTAGTCTGTCTATCGTCCTGCCAGCCTACTAATCTGTCTGGCGTCCTGCCAGCCTACTAAACTGTCTGGCGTCTTGCCAGCCTACTAGTCTGTCTGGCGTCATGCAGGCCTACAAGTCTGTCTGGCGTCATGCAAGCCTACAAGTCTGGCGTCCTGCCAGCCTACTAGCCTGTCTGGCGTCCTGCCAGCCTAGTAGTCTGTCTGGCGTCCTGCCATCCGACTAGTCTGTCTGCCGTCCTGCCAGCCTACTAGCCTGTCTGGCGTCCTGCCAGCCTACTAGTCTGTCTGGCGTCCTGCCAGCCTACTAGTCTGTCTGGCGTCCTGCCAGCCTACTAGTCTGTCTGGCGTCCTGCCAGCCTACTAGTCTGTCTGGCGTCCTGCCAGCCTACTAGTCTGTCTGGCGTCCTGCCAGCCTACTAGTCTGTCTGCCGTCCTGCCAGGCTACTAGTCTGGCGTCCTGCCAGCCTACTAGTCTGTCTGGCGTCCTGCCAGCCTACTAGTCTGTCTGGCGTCCTGCCAGCCTACTATTCTGTCTGTTTTCCTGCCAGCCTACTAGTCTGTCCGGCGTCCTGCCAGCCTACTAGTCTGTCTGGCGTCCTGCCAGCCTACTAGTCTGTCTGGCGTCCTGCCAGCCTACTAGTCTGTCTGGCGTCCTGCCAGCCTACTAGTCTGTCTGGCGTCCTGCCAGCCTACTAGTCTGTCTGGCGTCCTGCCAGCCTACTAGTCTGTCTGGCGTCCTGCCAGCCTACTAGTCTGGCGTCCTGCCAGCCTACTAGTCTGTCTGGCGTCCTGCCAGCCTACTAGTCTGTCTGGCGTCCTGCCAGCCTACTAGTCTGTCTGGCGTCCTGCCAGCCTACTTGTCTGTCTGGCGTCCTGCCAGCCTACTAGTCTGTCTGGCGTCCTGCCAGCCTACTAGTCTGTCTGGCGTCCTGCCAGCCTACTAGTCTGTCTGGCGTCCTGCCAGCCTACTAGTCTGTCTGGCGTCCTGCCAGCCTACTAGTCTGTCTGGCGTCCTGCCAGCCTACTAGTCTGTCTGGCGTCCTGCCAGCCTACTAGTCTGTCTGGCGTCCTGCCAGCCTACTAGTCTGTCTGGCGTCCTGCCAGCCTACTAGTCTGTCTGGCGTCCTGCCAGCCTACTAGTCTGTCTGGCGTCCTGCCAGCCTACTAGTCTGTCTGGCGTCCTGCCAGCCTACTAGTCTGTCTGGCGTCCTGCCAGCCTACTAGTCTGTCTGGCGTCCTGCCAGCCTACTAGTCTGTCTGGCGTCCTGCCAGCCTACTAGTCTGTCTGGCGTCCTGCCAGCCTACTAGTCTGTCTGGCGTCCTGCCAGCCTACTAGTCTGTCTGGCGTCCTGCCAGCCTACTAGTCTGTCTGGCGTCCTGCCAGCCTACTAGTCTGTCTGGCGTCCTGCCAGCCTACTAGTCTGTCTGGCGTCCTGCCAGCCTACTAGCCTGTCTGGCGTCCTGCCAGCCTACTAGTCTGTTTGGCGTCCTGCCAGCCTACTAGCCTGTCTGGCGTCCTGCCAGCCTACTAGCCTGTCTGGCGTCCTGCCAGCCTACTAGCCTGTCTGGCGTCCTGCCAGCCTACTAGCCTGTCTGGCGTCCTGCCAGCCTACTAGTCTGTCTATCGTCCTGCCAGCCTACTAGTCTGTCTGGCGTCCTGCCAGCCTACTAGTCTGTCTGGCGTCCTGCCAGCCTACTAGTCTGTCTGGCGTCCTGCCAGCCTACTAGTCTGTCTGGCGTCCTGCCAGCCTACTAAGTCTGGCGTCCTGCCAGCCTACAAGCCTTTCTTGTGTCCTGCCAGCATACTAGTCTGTCTATCGTCCTGCCAGCCTACTTGTCTGTCAGGCGTCCCTCCAGCCTACTAGCCTGTCTGGCGTCCTGCCAGCCTGTCTGGCGTCCTGCCAGCCTACTAGTCTGTCTGGCGTCCTGCCAGCCTACTAGTCTGTCTGGCGTCCTGCCAGCCTACTAGTCTGTCTGGCGTCCTGCCAGCCTACTAGTCTGTCCTGTCTGTCTGGCGTCCTGCCAGCCTACTGGTCTGTCTGGCTTCCTGCCAGCCTACTAGTCTGTCTGGCGTTCTGCCAGCCTACTAGTCTGTCTGTCTGCCGTAGTCTGTCTGTCCTGCCAGCCTACTAGTCTGGCGTCCAGCCAGCCTACTAGTATGTCTGGAGTCCTGCCAGCCTACTAGTCTGTCTGGCGCCCTGCCAGCCTACTAGTCTGTCTGGCGTCCTGCCAGCCTACTAGTCTGTCTGGCGTCCTGCCAGCCTACTAGTCTGTCAGGCGTCCTGCCAGCCTACTACTCTGTCTGGCGTCCTGCCAGCCTACTTGTCAGGCGTCCTGCCAGCCTACTAGTATGTCTGGCGTCCTGCCAGCCTACTAGTCTGTCTGGCGTCCTGCCAGCCTACTAGTCTGTCCGGCGTCCTGCCAGCCTACTAGTCTGCCTGGCGCCCTGCCAGCCTACTAGTCTGTCTGGCGTCCTGCCAGCCTACTAGTCTGTCTGGCGTCCTGCCAGCCTACTAGTCTGTCTGGCGTCCTGCCAGCCTACTAGTCTGTCTGGCGTCCTGCCAGCCTACTAGTCTGTCTGGCGTCCTGCCAGCCTACTAGTCTGTCTGGCGTCCTGCCAGCCTACTAGTCTGTCTGGCGTCCTGCCAGCCTACTAGTCTGTCTGGCGTCCTGCCAGCCTACTAGTCTGTCTGGCGTCCTGCCAGCCTACTAGTCTGTCTGGCGTCCTGCCAGCCTACTAGTCTGTCTGGCGTCCTGCCAGCCTACTAGTCTGTCTGGCGTCCTGCCAGCCTACTAGTCTGTCTGGCGTCCTGCCAGCCTACTAGTCTGTCTGGCGTCCTGCCAGCCTACTAGCCTGTCTGGCGTCCTGCCAGCCTACTAGTCTGTCTGGCGTCCTGCCAGCCTACTACTCTGTCTGGCGTCCTGCCAGCCTACTAGTCTGTCTGGCGTCCTGCCAGCCTACTAGTCTGTCTGGCGTCCTGCCAGCCTACTACTCTGTCTGGCGTCCTGCCAGCCTACTAGTCTGTCTGGCGTCCTGCCAGCCTACTAGTCTGTCTGGCGTCCTGCCAGCCTACTAGTCTGTCTAGCGTCCTGCTAGCCTACTAATCTGTCTGGCGTCCTGCCAGCCTACTAGTCTGTCTGGCGTCCTGCCAGCCTACTAGTCTGTCTGGCGTCCTGCCAGCCAGCCTACTAGTCTGTCTGGCGTCCTGCCAGCCTACTAGTCTGTCTGGCGTCCTGCCAGCCTACTAGTCTGTCTGGCGTCCTGCCAGCCTACTAGTCTGTCTGGCGTCCTGCCAGCCTACTAGTCTGTCTGGCGTCCTGCCAGCCTACTAGTCTGTCTGGCGTCCTGCCAGCCTACTAGTCTGTCTGGCGTCCTGCCAGCCTACTAGTCTGTCTGGCGTCCTGCCAGCCTACTAGTCTGTCTGGCGTCCTGCCAGCCTACTAGTCTGTCTGGCGTCCTGCCAGCCTACTAGTCTGTCTGGCGTCCTCTGTCTGGCGTCCTGCCAGCCTACTAGTCTGTCTGGCGTCCTGCCAGCCTACTAGTCTGTCTGGCGTCCTGCCAGCCTACTAGTCTGTCTGGCGTCCTGCCAGCCTACTAGTCTGTCTGGCGTCCTGCCAGCCTACTAGTCTGTCTGGCGTCCTGCCAGCCTACTAGTCTGTCTGGCGTCCTGCCAGCCTACTAGTCTGTCTGGCGTCCTGCCAGCCTACTAGTCTGTCTGGCGTCCTGCCAGCCTACTAGTCTGTCTGGCGTCCTGCCAGCCTACTAGTCTGTCTGGCGTCCTGCCAGCCTACTAGTCTGTCTGGCGTCCTGCCAGCCTACTAGTCTGTCTGGCGTCCTGCCAGCCTACTAGTCTGTCTGGCGTCCTGCCAGCCTACTAGTCTGTCTGGCGTCCTGCCAGCCTACTAGTCTGTCTGGCGTCCTGCCAGCCTACTAGTCTGTCTGGCGTCCTGCCAGCCTACTAGTCTGTCTGGCGTCCTGCCAGCCTACTAGTCTGTCTGGCGTCCTGCCAGCCTACTAGTCTGTCTGGCGTCCTGCCAGCCTACTAGTCTGTCTGGCGTCCTGCCAGCCTACTAGTCTGTCTGGCGTCCTGCCAGCCTACTAGTCTGTCTGGCGTCCTGCCAGCCTACTAGTCTGTCTGGCGTCCTGCCAGCCTACTAGTCTGTCTGGCGTCCTGCCAGCCTACTAGTCTGTCTGGCGTCCTGCCAGCCTACTAGTCTGTCTGGCGTCCTGCCAGCCTACTAGTCTGTCTGGCGTCCTGCCAGCCTACTAGTCTGTCTGGCGTCCTGCCAGCCTACTAGTCTGTCTGGCGTCCTGCCAGCCTACTAGTCTGTCTGGCGTCCTGCCAGCCTACTAGTCTGTCTGGCGTCCTGCCAGCCTACTAGTCTGTCTGGCGTCCTGCCAGCCTACTAGTCTGTCTGGCGTCCTGCCAGCCTACTAGTCTGTCTGGCGTCCTGCCAGCCTACTAGTCTGTCTGGCGTCCTGCCAGCCTACTAGTCTGTCTGGCGTCCTGCCAGCCTACTAGTCTGTCTGGCGTCCTGCCAGCCTACTAGTCTGTCTGGCGTCCTGCCAGCCTACTAGTCTGTCTGGCGTCCTGCCAGCCTACTAGTCTGTCTGGCGTCCTGCCAGCCTACTAGTCTGTCTGGCGTCCTGCCAGCCTACTAGTCTGTCTGGCGTCCTGCCAGCCTACTAGTCTGTCTGGCGTCCTGCCAGCCTACTAGTCTGTCTGGCGTCCTGCCAGCCTACTAGTCTGTCTGGCGTCCTGCCAGCCTACTAGTCTGTCTGGCGTCCTGCCAGCCTACTAGTCTGTCTGGCGTCCTGCCAGCCTACTAGTCTGTCTGGCGTCCTGCCAGCCTACTAGTCTGTCTGGCGTCCTGCCAGCCTACTAGTCTGTCTGGCGTCCTGCCAGCCTACTAGCCTGTCTGGCGTCCTGCCAGCCTACTAGTCTGTCTGGCGTCCTGCCAGCCTACTAGTCTGTCTGGCGTCCTGCCAGCCTACTAGTCTGTCTGGCGTCCTGCCAGCCTACTAGTCTGTCTGGCGTCCTGCCAGCCTACTAGTCTGTCTGGCGTCCTGCCAGCCTACTAGTCTGTCTGGCGTCCTGCCAGCCTACTAGTCTGTCTGGCGTCCTGCCAGCCTACTAGTCTGTCTGGCGTCCTGCCAGCCTACTAGTCTGTCTGGCGTCCTGCCAGCCTACTAGTCTGTCTGGCGTCCTGCCAGCCTACTAGTCTGTCTGGCGTCCTGCCAGCCTACTAGTCTGTCTGGCGTCCTGCCAGCCTACTAGTCTGTCTGGCGTCCTGCCAGCCTACTAGTCTGTCTGGCGTCCTGCCAGCCTACTAGTCTGTCTGGCGTCCTGCCAGCCTACTAGTCTGTCTGGCGTCCTGCCAGCCTACTAGTCTGTCTGGCGTCCTGCCAGCCTACTAGTCTGTCTGGCGTCCTGCCAGCCTACTAGTCTGTCTGGCGTCCTGCCAGCCTACTAGTCTGTCTGGCGTCCTGCCAGCCTACTAGTCTGTCTGGCGTCCTGCCAGCCTACTAGTCTGTCTGGCGTCCTGCCAGCCTACTAGTCTGTCTGGCGTCCTGCCAGCCTACTAGTCTGTCTGGCGTCCTGCCAGCCTACTAGTCTGTCTGGCGTCCTGCCAGCCTACTAGTCTGTCTGGCGTCCTGCCAGCCTACTAGTCTGTCTGGCGTCCTGCCAGCCTACTAGTCTGTCTGGCGTCCTGCCAGCCTACTAGTCTGTCTGGCGTCCTGCCAGCCTACTAGTCTGTCTGGCGTCCTGCCAGCCTACTAGTCTGTCTGGCGTCCTGCCAGCCTACTAGTCTGTCTGGCGTCCTGCCAGCCTACTAGTCTGTCTGGCGTCCTGCCAGCCTACTAGTCTGTCTGGCGTCCTGCCAGCCTACTAGTCTGTCTGGCGTCCTGCCAGCCTACTAGTCTGTCTGGCGTCCTGCCAGCCTACTAGTCTGTCTGGCGTCCTGCCAGCCTACTAGTCTGTCTGGCGTCCTGCCAGCCTACTAGTCTGTCTGGCGTCCTGCCAGCCTACTAGTCTGTCTGGCGTCCTGCCAGCCTACTAGTCTGTCTGGCGTCCTGCCAGCCTACTAGTCTGTCTGGCGTCCTGCCAGCCTACTAGTCTGTCTGGCGTCCTGCCAGCCTACTAGTCTGTCTGGCGTCCTGCCAGCCTACTAGTCTGTCTGGCGTCCTGCCAGCCTACTAGTCTGTCTGGCGTCCTGCCAGCCTACTAGTCTGTCTGGCGTCCTGCCAGCCTACTAGTCTGTCTGGCGTCCTGCCAGCCTACTAGTCTGTCTGGCGTCCTGCCAGCCTACTAGTCTGTCTGGCGTCCTGCCAGCCTACTAGTCTGTCTGGCGTCCTGCCAGCCTACTAGTCTGTCTGGCGTCCTGCCAGCCTACTAGTCTGTCTGGCGTCCTGCCAGCCTACTAGTCTGTCTGGCGTCCTGCCAGCCTACTAGTCTGTCTGGCGTCCTGCCAGCCTACTAGTCTGTCTGGCGTCCTGCCAGCCTACTAGTCTGTCTGGCGTCCTGCCAGCCTACTAGTCTGTCTGGCGTCCTGCCAGCCTACTAGTCTGCCTTCTCTGGCGTCCTGCCAGCCTACTAGTCTGTCTGGCGTCCTGCCAGCCTACTAGTCTGTCTGGCGTCCTGCCAGCCTACTAGTCTGTCTGGCGTCCTGCCAGCCTACTAGTCTGTCTGGCGTCCTGCCAGCCTACTAGTCTGTCTGGCGTCCTGCCAGCCTACTAGTCTGTCTGGCGTCCTGCCAGCCTACTAGTCTGTCTGGCGTCCTGCCAGCCTACTAGTCTGTCTGGCGTCCTGCCAGCCTACTAGTCTGTCTGGCGTCCTGCCAGCCTACTAGTCTGTCTGGCGTCCTGCCAGCCTACTAGTCTGTCTGGCGTCCTGCCAGCCTACTAGTCTGTCTGGCGTCCTGCCAGCCTACTAGTCTGTCTGGCGTCCTGCCAGCCTACTAGTCTGTCTGGCGTCCTGCCAGCCTACTAGTCTGTCTGGCGTCCTGCCAGCCTACTAGTCTGTCTGGCGTCCTGCCAGCCTACTAGTCTGTCTGGCGTCCTGCCAGCCTACTAGTCTGTCTGGCGTCCTGCCAGCCTACTAGTCTGTCTGGCGTCCTGCCAGCCTACTAGTCTGTCTGGCGTCCTGCCAGCCTACTAGTCTGTCTGGCGTCCTGCCAGCCTACTAGTCTGTCTGGCGTCCTGCCAGCCTACTAGTCTGTCTGGCGTCCTGCCAGCCTACTAGTCTGTCTGGCGTCCTGCCAGCCTACTAGTCTGTCTGGCGTCCTGCCAGCCTACTAGTCTGTCTGGCGTCCTGCCAGCCTACTAGTCTGTCTGGCGTCCTGCCAGCCTACTAGTCTGTCTGGCGTCCTGCCAGCCTACTAGTCTGTCTGGCGTCCTGCCAGCCTACTAGTCTGTCTGGCGTCCTGCCAGCCTACTAGTCTGTCTGGCGTCCTGCCAGCCTACTAGTCTGTCTGGCGTCCTGCCAGCCTACTAGTCTGTCTGGCGTCCTGCCAGCCTACTAGTCTGTCTGGCGTCCTGCCAGCCTACTAGTCTGTCTGGCGTCCTGCCCTAGCTGTCTGGCGTCCTAGCCTACTAGTCTGTCTGGCGTCCTGCCAGCCTACTAGTCTGTCTGGCGTCCTGCCAGCCTACTAGTCTGTCTGGCGTCCTGCCAGCCTACTAGTCTGTCTGGCGTCCTGCCAGCCTACTAGTCTGTCTGGCGTCCTGCCAGCCTACTAGTCTGTCTGGCGTCCTGCCAGCCTACTAGTCTGTCTGGCGTCCTGCCAGCCTACTAGCCTGTCTGGCGTCCTGCCAGCCTACTAGTCTGTCTGGCGTCCTGCCAGCCTACTAGTCTGTCTGGCGTCCTGCCAGCCTACTAGTCTGTCTGGCGTCCTGCCAGCCTACTAGTCTGTCTGGCGTCCTGCCAGCCTACTAGTCTGTCTGGCGTCCTGCCAGCCTACTAGTCTGTCTGGCGTCCTGCCAGCCTACTAGTCTGTCTGGCGTCCTGCCAGCCTACTAGTCTGTCTGGCGTCCTGCCAGCCTACTAGTCTGTCTGGCGTCCTGCCAGCCTACTAGTCTGTCTGGCGTCCTGCCAGCCTACTAGTCTGTCTGGCGTCCTGCCAGCCTACTAGTCTGTCTGGCGTCCTGCCAGCCTACTAGTCTGTCTGGCGTGGCGTCCTGCCAGCCTACTAGTCTGTCTGGCGTCCTGCCAGCCTACTAGTCTGTCTGGCGTCCTGCCAGCCTACTAGTCTGTCTGGCGTCCTGCCAGCCTACTAGTCTGTCTGGCGTCCTGCCAGCCTACTAGTCTGTCTGGCGTCCTGCCAGCCTACTAGTCTGTCTGGCGTCCTGCCAGCCTACTAGTCTGTCTGGCGTCCTGCCAGCCTACTAGTCTGTCTGGCGTCCTGCCAGCCTACTAGTCTGTCTGGCGTCCTGCCAGCCTACTAGTCTGTCTGGCGTCCTGCCAGCCTACTAGTCTGTCTGGCGTCCTGCCAGCCTACTAGTCTGTCTGGCGTCCTGCCAGCCTACTAGTCTGTCTGGCGTCCTGCCAGCCTACTAGTCTGTCTGGCGTCCTGCCAGCCTACTAGTCTGTCTGGCGTCCTGCCAGCCTACTAGTCTGTCTGGCGTCCTGCCAGCCTACTAGTCTGTCTGGCGTCCTGCCAGCCTACTAGTCTGTCTGGCGTCCTGCCAGCCTACTAGTCTGTCTGGCGTCCTGCCAGCCTACTAGTCCTGTCTGGCGTCCTGCCAGCCTACTAGTCTGTCTGCCGTCCTGCCAGCCAACTAGTCGGTCTGGCGTCCTGCCAGCCTACTAGTCTGGCGTCCTGCCAGCCTACTAGTCTGTCTGGCGTCCTGCCAGCCTACTACTCTGTCTGGCGTCCTGTCAGCCTACTAGTCTGTCTGGCGTCCTGCCAGCCTACTACTCTGTCTGGCGTCCTGCCAGCCTACTAGTCTGTCTGGCGTCCTGCCAGCCTACTAGCCTGTCTGGCGTCCTCCTAGCCTACTAGTCTGTCTGGCGTCCTGCCAACCTACTAGTCTGGCGTCCTGCCAGCCTTCTAGTCTGGCGTCCTGCCAGCCTACTAGTCTGTCTGGCGTCCTGCCAGCCTACTAGTCTGTCTGGCGTCCTGCCAGCCTACTAGTCTGTCTGGCGTCCTGCCAGCCTACTAGTCTGTCTGGCGTCCTGCCAGCCTACTAGTCTGTCTGGCGTCCTGCCAGCCTACTAGTCTGTCTGCGTCCTGCCAGCCTACTAGTCTGTCTGGCGTCCTGCCAGCCTACTAGTCTGGCGTCCTGCCAGCCTACTAGTCTGTCTGGCGTCCTGCCAGCCTACTAGTCTGTCTGGCGTCCTGCCAGCCTACTAGTCTGGCGTCCTGTCAGCCTACTTGTCTGTCTGGCGTCCTGCCAGCCTACTAGACTGTCTGGCGTCCTGCCAGCCTACTAGTCTGTCTTGCGTCCTGCCAGCCTACTAGTCTGGCGTCCTGTCAGCCTACTAGTCTGTCTGGCGTCCTGCCAGCCTACTAGTCTGTCTGGCGTCCTGCCAGCCTACTAGTCTGTCTGGCGTCCTGCCAGCCTACTAGTCTGTCTGGCGTCCTGCCAGCCTACTAGTCTGTCTGGCGTCCTGCCAGCCTACTAGTCTGTCTGGCGTCCTGCCAGCCTACTAGTCTGTCTGGCGTCCTGCCAGCCTACTAGTCTGTCTGGCGTCCTGCCAGCCTACTAGTCTGTCTGGCGTCCTGCCAGCCTACTAGTCTGTCTGGCGTCCTGCCAGCCTACTAGTCTGTCTGGCGTCCTGCCAGCCTACTAGTCTGTCTGGCGTCCTGCCAGCCTACTAGTCTGTCTGGCGTCCTGCCAGCCTACTAGTCTGTCTGGCGTCCTGCCAGCCTACTAGTCTGTCTGGCGTCCTGCCAGCCTACTAGTCTGTCTGGCGTCCTGCCAGCCTACTAGTCTGTCTGGCGTCCTGCCAGCCTACTAGTCTGTCTGGCGTCCTGCCAGCCTACTAGTCTGTCTGGCGTCCTGCCAGCCTACTAGTCTGTCTGGCGTCCTGCCAGCCTACTAGTCTGTCTGGCGTCCTGCCAGCCTACTAGTCTGTCTGGCGTCCTGCCAGCCTACTAGTCTGTCTGGCGTCCTGCCAGCCTACTAGTCTGTCTGGCGTCCTGCCAGCCTACTAGTCTGTCTGGCGTCCTGCCAGCCTACTAGTCTGTCTGGCGTCCTGCCAGCCTACTAGTCTGTCTGGCGTCCTGCCAGCCTACTAGTCTGTCTGGCGTCCTGCCAGCCTACTAGTCTGTCTGGCGTCCTGCCAGCCTACTAGTCTGTCTGGCGTCCTGCCAGCCTACTAGTCTGTCTGGCGTCCTGCCAGCCTACTAGTCTGTCTGGCGTCCTGCCAGCCTACTAGTCTGTCTGGCGTCCTGCCAGCCTACTAGTCTGTCTGGCGTCCTGCCAGCCTACTAGTCTGTCTGGCGTCCTGCCAGCCTACTAGTCTGTCTGGCGTCCTGCCAGCCTACTAGTCTGTCTGGCGTCCTGCCAGCCTACTAGTCTGTCTGGCGTCCTGCCAGCCTACTAGCCTGTCTGGCGTCCTGCCAGCCTACTAGTCTGTCTGGCGTCCTGCCAGCCTACTAGTCTGTCTGGCGTCCTGCCAGCCTACTAGTCTGTCTGGCGTCCTGCCAGCCTACTAGTCTGTCTGGCGTCCTGCCAGCCTACTAGTCTGTCTGGCGTCCTGCCAGCCTACTAGTCTGTCTGGCGTCCTGCCAGCCTACTAGTCTGTCTGGCGTCCTGCCAGCCTACTAGTCTGTCTGGCGTCCTGCCAGCCTACTAGTCTGTCTGGCGTCCTGCCAGCCTACTAGTCTGTCTGGCGTCCTGCCAGCCTACTAGTCTGTCTGGCGTCCTGCCAGCCTACTAGTCTGTCTGGCGTCCTGCCAGCCTACTAGTCTGTCTGGCGTCCTGCCAGCCTACTAGTCTGTCTGGCGTCCTGCCAGCCTACTAGTCTGTCTGGCGTCCTGCCAGCCTACTAGTCTGTCTGGCGTCCTGCCAGCCTACTAGTCTGTCTGGCGTCCTGCCAGCCTACTAGTCTGTCTGGCGTCCTGCCAGCCTACTAGTCTGTCTGGCGTCCTGCCAGCCTACTAGTCTGTCTGGCGTCCTGCCAGCCTACTAGTCTGTCTGGCGTCCTGCCAGCCTACTAGTCTGTCTGGCGTCCTGCCAGCCTACTAGTCTGTCTGGCGTCCTGCCAGCCTACTAGTCTGTCTGGCGTCCTGCCAGCCTACTAGTCTGTCTGGCGTCCTGCCAGCCTACTAGTCTGTCTGGCGTCCTGCCAGCCTACTAGTCTGTCTGGCGTCCTGCCAGCCTACTAGTCTGTCTGGCGTCCTGCCAGCCTACTAGTCTGTCTGGCGTCCTGCCAGCCTACTAGCCTGTCTGGCGTCCTGCCAGCTACTAGTCTGTCTGGCGTCCTGCCAGCCTACTAGTCTGTCTGGCGTCCTGCCAGCCTACTAGTCTGTCTGGCGTCCTGCCAGCCTACTAGTCTGTCTGGCGTCCTGCCAGCCTACTAGTCTGTCTGGCGTCCTGCCAGCCTACTAGTCTGTCTGGCGTCCTGCCAGCCTACTAGTCTGTCTGGCGTCCTGCCAGCCTACTAGTCTGTCTGGCGTCCTGCCAGCCTACTAGTCTGTCTGGCGTCCTGCCAGCCTACTAGTCTGTCTGGCGTCCTGCCAGCCTACTAGTCTGTCTGGCGTCCTGCCAGCCTACTAGTCTGTCTGGCGTCCTGCCAGCCTACTAGTCTGTCTGGCGTCCTGCCAGCCTACTAGCCTGTCTGGCGTCCTGCCAGCCTACTAGTCTGTCTGGCGTCCTGCCAGCCTACTAGTCTGTCTGGCGTCCTGCCAGCCTACTAGTCTGTCTGGCGTCCTGCCAGCCTACTAGTCTGTCTGGCGTCCTGCCAGCCTACTAGTCTGTCTGGCGTCCTGCCAGCCTACTAGTCTGTCTGGCGTCCTGCCAGCCTACTAGTCTGTCTGGCGTCCTGCCAGCCTACTAGTCTGTCTGGCGTCCTGCCAGCCTACTAGTCTGTCTGGCGTCCTGCCAGCCTACTAGTCTGTCTGGCGTCCTGCCAGCCTACTAGTCTGTCTGGCGTCCTGCCAGCCTACTAGTCTGTCTGGCGTCCTGCCAGCCTACTAGTCTGTCTGGCGTCCTGCCAGCCTACTAGTCTGTCTGGCGTCCTGCCAGCCTACTAGCCTGTCTGGCGTCCTGCCAGCCTACTAGTCTGTCTGGCGTCCTGCCAGCCTACTAGTCTGTCTGGCGTCCTGCCAGCCTACTAGTCTGTCTGGCGTCCTGCCAGCCTACTAGTCTGTCTGGCGTCCTGCCAGCCTACTAGTCTGTCTGGCGTCCTGCCAGCCTACTAGTCTGTCTGGCGTCCTGCCAGCCTACTAGTCTGTCTGGCGTCCTGCCAGCCTACTAGTCTGTCTGGCGTCCTGCCAGCCTACTAGTCTGTCTGGCGTCCTGCCAGCCTACTAGTCTGTCTGGCGTCCTGCCAGCCTACTAGTCTGTCTGGCGTCCTGCCAGCCTACTAGTCTGTCTGGCGTCCTGCCAGCCTACTAGTCTGTCTGGCGTCCTGCCAGCCTACTAGTCTGTCTGGCGTCCTGCCAGCCTACTAGTCTGTCTGGCGTCCTGCCAGCCTACTAGTCTGTCTGGCGTCCTGCCAGCCTACTAGTCTGTCTGGCGTCCTGCCAGCCTACTAGTCTGTCTGGCGTCCTGCCAGCCTACTAGTCTGTCTGGCGTCCTGCCAGCCTACTAGTCTGTCTGGCGTCCTGCCAGCCTACTAGTCTGTCTGGCGTCCTGCCAGCCTACTAGTCTGTCTGGCGTCCTGCCAGCCTACTAGTCTGTCTGGCGTCCTGCCAGCCTACTAGTCTGTCTGGCGTCCTGCCAGCCTACTAGTCTGTCTGGCGTCCTGCCAGCCTACTAGTCTGTCTGGCGTCCTGCCAGCCTACTAGTCTGTCTGGCGTCCTGCCAGCCTACTAGTCTGTCTGGCGTCCTGCCAGCCTACTAGTCTGTCTGGCGTCCTGCCAGCCTACTAGTCTGTCTGGCGTCCTGCCAGCCTACTAGTCTGTCTGGCGTCCTGCCAGCCTACTAGTCTGTCTGGCGTCCTGCCAGCCTACTAGTCTGTCTGGCGTCCTGCCAGCCTACTAGTCTGTCTGGCGTCCTGCCAGCCTACTAGTCTGTCTGGCGTCCTGCCAGCCTACTAGTCTGTCTGGCGTCCTGCCAGCCTACTAGTCTGTCTGGCGTCCTGCCAGCCTACTAGTCTGTCTGGCGTCCTGCCAGCCTACTAGTCTGTCTGGCGTCCTGCCAGCCTACTAGTCTGTCTGGCGTCCTGCCAGCCTACTAGTCTGTCTGGCGTCCTGCCAGCCTACTAGTCTGTCTGGCGTCCTGCCAGCCTACTAGTCTGTCTGGCGTCCTGCCAGCCTACTAGTCTGTCTGGCGTCCAGCCACCCTACTAGCCTGTCTGGCGTCCTGAAGCCTACTAGTCTGTCTGGCGTCCTGCCAGCCTACTAGTCTGTCTGGCGTCCTGCCTGCCTACTAGTCTGTCTGCCGTGCTGCTAGCCTACTAGTCTGGCGTCCTGCCAGCCTACTAGTCTGTCTGGCGTCCTGCCAGCCTACTAGTCTGGCGTCCTGCCAGCCTACTAGTCGGTCTGGCGTCCTGCCAGCCTACTAGTCTGTCTGGCGTCCTGCCAGCCTACTCAGTCTGGCGTCCTGCCAGGCTACTAGTCTGTCTGGCGTCCTGCCAGCCTACTAGTCTGTCTGGCGTCCTGCCAGCCTACTCTGTCTGGCGTCCTGCCAGCCTACTAGTCTGTCTCGTCCTGTCTGGCGTCCTGCCAGCCTACTAGTCTGTCTGGCGTCCTGCCAGCCTACTAGTCTGTCTGGCGTCCTGCCAGCCTACTAGTCTGTCTGGCGTCTGTCTGGCGTCCTGCCAGCCTACTAGTCTGTCCGTCCTGCCAGCCTACTAGTCTGGCGTCCTGCCAGCCTACTAGTCTGGCGTCCTGCCAGCCTACTAGTCTGTCTGGCGTCCTGCCAGCCTACTAGTCTGTCTGGCGTCCTGCCAGCCTAGCCTGCCAGCCTACTAGTCTGTCTGGCGTCCTGCCAGCCTACTAGTCTGTCTGGCGTCCTGCCAGCCTACTAGTCTGTCTGGCGTCCTGCCAGCCTACTAGTCTGTCTGGCGTCCTGCCAGCCTACTAGTCTGTCTGGCGTCCTGCCAGCCTACTAGTCTGTCTGGCGTCCTGCCAGCCTACTAGTCTGTCTGGCGTCCTGCCAGCCTACTAGTCTGTCTGGCGTCCTGCCAGCCTACTAGTCTGTCTGGCGTCCTGCCAGCCTACTAGTCTGTCTGGCGTCCTGCCAGCCTACTAGTCTGTCTGGCGTCCTGCCAGCCTACTAGCCTCTGTCTGGCGTCCTGCCAGCCTACTAGTCTGTCTGGCGTCCTGCCAGCCTACTAGTCTGTCTGGCGTCCTGCCAGCCTACTAGTCTGTCTGGCGTCCTGCCAGCCTACTAGTCTGTCTGGCGTCCTGCCAGCCTACTAGTCTGTCTGGCGTCCTGCCAGCCTACTAGTCTGTCTGGCGTCCTGCCAGCCTACTAGTCTGTCTGGCGTCCTGCCAGCCTACTAGTCTGTCTGGCGTCCTGCCAGCCTACTAGTCTGTCTGGCGTCCTGCCAGCCTACTAGTCTGTCTGGCGTCCTGCCAGCCTACTAGTCTGTCTGGCGTCCTGCCAGCCTACTAGTCTGTCTGGCGTCCTGCCAGCCTACTAGTCTGTCTGGCGTCCTGCCAGCCTACTAGTCTGTCTGGCGTCCTGCCAGCCTACTAGTCTGTCTGGCGTCCTGCCAGCCTACTAGTCTGTCTGGCGTCCTGCCAGCCTACTAGTCTCTGTCTGGCGTCCTGCCAGCCTACTAGTCTGTCTGGCGTCCTGCCAGCCTACTAGCCTGTCTGGCGTCCTGCCAGCCTACTAGTCTGTCTGGCGTCCTGCCAGCCTACTAGTCTGTCTGGCGTCCTGCCAGCCTACTAGTCTGTCTGGCGTCCTGCCAGCCTACTAGTCTGTCTGGCGTCCTGCCAGCCTACTAGTCTGTCTGGCGTCCTGCCAGCCTACTAGTCTGTCTGGCGTCCTGCCAGCCTACTAGTCTGTCTGGCGTCCTGCCAGCCTACTAGTCTGTCTGGCGTCCTGCCAGCCTACTAGTCTGTCTGGCGTCCTGCCAGCCTACTAGTCTGTCTGGCGTCCTGCCAGCCTACTAGTCTGTCTGGCGTCCTGCCAGCCTACTAGTCTGTCTGGCGTCCTGCCAGCCTACTAGTCTGTCTGGCGTCCTGCCAGCCTACTAGTCTGTCTGGCGTCCTGCCAGCCTACTAGTCTGTCTGGCGTCCTGCCAGCCTACTAGTCTGTCTGGCGTCCTGCCAGCCTACTAGTCTGTCTGGCGTCCTGCCAGCCTACTAGTCTGTCTGGCGTCCTGCCAGCCTACTAGTCTGTCTGGCGTCCTGCCAGCCTACTAGTCTGTCTGGCGTCCTGCCAGCCTACTAGTCTGTCTGGCGTCCTGCCAGCCTACTAGTCTGTCTGGCGTCCTGCCAGCCTACTAGTCTGTCTGGCGTCCTGCCAGCCTACTAGTCTGTCTGGCGTCCTGCCAGCCTACTAGTCTGTCTGGCGTCCTGCCAGCCTACTAGTCTGTCTGGCGTCCTGCCAGCCTACTAGTCTGTCTGGCGTCCTGCCAGCCTACTAGTCTGTCTGGCGTCCTGCCAGCCTACTAGTCTGTCTGGCGTCCTGCCAGCCTACTAGTCTGTCTGGCGTCCTGCCAGCCTACTAGTCTGTCTGGCGTCCTGCCAGCCTACTAGTCTGTCTGGCGTCCTGCCAGCCTACTAGTCTGTCTGGCGTCCTGCCAGCCTACTAGTCTGTCTGGCGTCCTGCCAGCCTACTAGTCTGTCTGGCGTCCTGCCAGCCTACTAGTCTGTCTGGCGTCCTGCCAGCCTACTAGTCTGTCTGGCGTCCTGCCAGCCTACTAGTCTGTCTGGCGTCCTGCCAGCCTACTAGTCTGTCTGGCGTCCTGCCAGCCTACTAGTCTGTCTGGCGTCCTGCCAGCCTACTAGTCTGTCTGGCGTCCTGCCAGCCTACTAGTCTGTCTGGCGTCCTGCCAGCCTACTAGTCTGTCTGGCGTCCTGCCAGCCTACTAGTCTGTCTGGCGTCCTGCCAGCCTACTAGTCTGTCTGGCGTCCTGCCAGCCTACTAGTCTGTCTGGCGTCCTGCCAGCCTACTAGTCTGTCTGGCGTCCTGCCAGCCTACTAGTCTGTCTGGCGTCCTGCCAGCCTACTAGTCTGTCTGGCGTCCTGCCAGCCTACTAGTCTGTCTGGCGTCCTGCCAGCCTACTAGTCTGTCTGGCGTCCTGCCAGCCTACTAGTCTGTCTGGCGTCCTGCCAGCCTACTAGTCTGTCTGGCGTCCTGCCAGCCTACTAGTCTGTCTGGCGTCCTGCCAGCCTACTAGTCTGTCTGGCGTCCTGCCAGCCTACTAGTCTGTCTGGCGTCCTGCCAGCCTACTAGTCTGTCTGGCGTCCTGCCAGCCTACTAGTCTGTCTGGCGTCCTGCCAGCCTACTAGTCTGTCTGGCGTCCTGCCAGCCTACTAGTCTGTCTGGCGTCCTGCCAGCCTACTAGTCTGTCTGGCGTCCTGCCAGCCTACTAGTCTGTCTGGCGTCCTGCCAGCCTACTAGTCTGTCTGGCGTCCTGCCAGCCTACTAGTCTGTCTGGCGTCCTGCCAGCCTACTAGTCTGTCTGGCGTCCTGCCAGCCTACTAGTCTGTCTGGCGTCCTGCCAGCCTACTAGTCTGTCTGGCGTCCTGCCAGCCTACTAGTCTGTCTGGCGTCCTGCCAGCCTACTAGTCTGTCTGGCGTCCTGCCAGCCTACTAGTCTGTCTGGCGTCCTGCCAGCCTACTAGTCTGTCTGGCGTCCTGCCAGCCTACTAGTCTGTCTGGCGTCCTGCCAGCCTACTAGTCTGTCTGGCGTCCTGCCAGCCTACTAGTCTGTCTGGCGTCCTGCCAGCCTACTAGTCTGTCTGGCGTCCTGCCAGCCTACTAGTCTGTCTGGCGTCCTGCCAGCCTACTAGTCTGTCTGGCGTCCTGCCAGCCTACTAGTCTGTCTGGCGTCCTGCCAGCCTACTAGTCTGTCTGGCGTCCTGCCAGCCTACTAGTCTGTCTGGCGTCCTGCCAGCCTACTAGTCTGTCTGGCGTCCTGCCAGCCTACTAGTCTGTCTGGCGTCCTGCCAGCCTACTAGTCTGTCTGGCGTCCTGCCAGCCTACTAGTCTGTCTGGCGTCCTGCCAGCCTACTAGTCTGTCTGGCGTCCTGCCAGCCTACTAGTCTGTCTGGCGTCCTGCCAGCCTACTAGTCTGTCTGGCGTCCTGCCAGCCTACTAGTCTGTCTGGCGTCCTGCCAGCCTACTAGTCTGTCTGGCGTCCTGCCAGCCTACTAGTCTGTCTGGCGTCCTGCCAGCCTACTAGTCTGTCTGGCGTCCTGCCAGCCTACTAGTCTGTCTGGCGTCCTGCCAGCCTACTAGTCTGTCTGGCGTCCTGCCAGCCTACTAGTCTGTCTGGCGTCCTGCCAGCCTACTAGTCTGTCTGGCGTCCTGCCAGCCTACTAGTCTGTCTGGCGTCCTGCCAGCCTACTAGTCTGTCTGGCGTCCTGCCAGCCTACTAGTCTGTCTGGCGTCCTGCCAGCCTACTAGTCTGTCTGGCGTCCTGCCAGCCTACTAGTCTGTCTGGCGTCCTGCCAGCCTACTAGTCTGTCTGGCGTCCTGCCAGCCTACTAGTCTGTCTGGCGTCCTGCCAGCCTACTAGTCTGTCTGGCGTCCTGCCAGCCTACTAGTCTGTCTGGCGTCCTGCCAGCCTACTAGTCTGTCTGGCGTCCTGCCAGCCTACTAGTCTGTCTGGCGTCCTGCCAGCCTACTAGTCTGTCTGGCGTCCTGCCAGCCTACTAGTCTGTCTGGCGTCCTGCCAGCCTACTAGTCTGTCTGGCGTCCTGCCAGCCTACTAGTCTGTCTGGCGTCCTGCCAGCCTACTAGTCTGTCTGGCGTCCTGCCAGCCTACTAGTCTGTCTGGCGTCCTGCCAGCCTACTAGTCTGTCTGGCGTCCTGCCAGCCTACTAGTCTGTCTGGCGTCCTGCCAGCCTACTAGTCCTGTCTGGCGTCCTGCCAGCCTACTAGTCTGTCTGGCGTCCTGCCAGCCTACTAGTCTGTCTGGCGTCCTGCCAGCCTACTAGTCTGTCTGGCGTCCTGCCAGCCTACTAGTCTGTCTGGCGTCCTGCCAGCCTACTAGTCTGTCTGGCG
This sequence comes from Procambarus clarkii, assembly GCF_020424385.1. Taxonomy (NCBI): domain Eukaryota; kingdom Metazoa; phylum Arthropoda; class Malacostraca; order Decapoda; family Cambaridae; genus Procambarus; species Procambarus clarkii. The sequence goes on from NW_025555765.1 coordinate 51,774, forward strand.
TCCTGCCAGCCTACTAGTCTGTCTGGCGTCCTGCCAGCCTACTAGTCTGTCTGGCGTCCTGCCAGCCTACTAGTCTGTCTGGCGTCCTGCCAGCCTACTAGTCTGTCTGGCGTCCTGCCAGCCTACTAGTCTGTCTGGCGTCCTGCCAGCCTACTAGTCTGTCTGGCGTCCTGCCAGCCTACTAGTCTGTCTGGCGTCCTGCCAGCCTACTAGTCTGTCTGGCGTCCTGCCAGCCTACTAGTCTGTCTGGCGTCCTGCCAGCCTACTAGTCTGTCTGGCGTCCTGCCAGCCTACTAGTCTGTCTGGCGTCCTGCCAGCCTACTAGTCTGTCTGGCGTCCTGCCAGCCTACTAGTCTGTCTGGCGTCCTGCCAGCCTACTAGTCTGTCTGGCGTCCTGCCAGCCTACTAGTCTGTCTGGCGTCCTGCCAGCCTACTAGTCTGTCTGGCGTCCTGCCAGCCTACTAGTCTGTCTGGCGTCCTGCCAGCCTACTAGTCTGTCTGGCGTCCTGCCAGCCTACTAGTCTGTCTGGCGTCCTGCCAGCCTACTAGTCTGTCTGGCGTCCTGCCAGCCTACTAGTCTGTCTGGCGTCCTGCCAGCCTACTAGTCTGTCTGGCGTCCTGCCAGCCTACTAGTCTGTCTGGCGTCCTGCCAGCCTACTAGTCTGTCTGGCGTCCTGCCAGCCTACTAGTCTGTCTGGCGTCCTGCCAGCCTACTAGTCTGTCTGGCGTCCTGCCAGCCTACTAGTCTGTCTGGCGTCCTGCCAGCCTACTAGTCTGTCTGGCGTCCTGCCAGCCTACTAGTCTGTCTGGCGTCCTGCCAGCCTACTAGTCTGTCTGGCGTCCTGCCAGCCTACTAGCCTGTCTGGCGTCCTGCCAGCCTACTAGTCTGTCTGGCGTCCTGCCAGCCTACTAGTCTGTCTGGCGTCCTGCCAGCCTACTAGTCTGTCTGGCGTCCTGCCAGCCTACTAGTCTGTCTGGCGTCCTGCCAGCCTACTAGTCTGTCTGGCGTCCTGCCAGCCTACTAGTCTGTCTGGCGTCCTGCCAGCCTACTAGTCTGTCTGGCGTCCTGCCAGCCTACTAGTCTGTCTGGCGTCCTGCCAGCCTACTAGTCTGTCTGGCGTCCTGCCAGCCTACTAGTCTGTCTGGCGTCCTGCCAGCCTACTAGTCTGTCTGGCGTCCTGCCAGCCTACTAGTCTGTCTGGCGTCCTGCCAGCCTACTAGTCTGTCTGGCGTCCTGCCAGCCTACTAGTCTGTCTGGCGTCCTGCCAGCCTACTAGTCTGTCTGGCGTCCTGCCAGCCTACTAGTCTGTCTGGCGTCCTGCCAGCCTACTAGTCTGTCTGGCGTCCTGCCAGCCTACTAGTCTGTCTGGCGTCCTGCCAGCCTACTAGTCTGTCTGGCGTCCTGCCAGCCTACTAGTCTGTCTGGCGTCCTGCCAGCCTACTAGTCTGTCTGGCGTCCTGCCAGCCTACTAGTCTGTCTGGCGTCCTGCCAGCCTACTAGTCTGTCTGGCGTCCTGCCAGCCTACTAGTCTGTCTGGCGTCCTGCCAGCCTACTAGTCTGTCTGGCGTCCTGCCAGCCTACTAGTCTGTCTGGCGTCCTGCCAGCCTACTAGTCTGTCTGGCGTCCTGCCAGCCTACTAGTCTGTCTGGCGTCCTGCCAGCCTACTAGTCTGTCTGGCGTCCTGCCAGCCTACTAGTCTGTCTGGCGTCCTGCCAGCCTACTAGTCTGTCTGGCGTCCTGCCAGCCTACTAGTCTGTCTGGCGTCCTGCCAGCCTACTAGTCTGTCTGGCGTCCTGCCAGCCTACTAGTCTGTCTGGCGTCCTGCCAGCCTACTAGTCTGTCTGGCGTCCTGCCAGCCTACTAGTCTGTCTGGCGTCCTGCCAGCCTACTAGTCTGTCTGGCGTCCTGCCAGCCTACTAGTCTGTCTGGCGTCCTGCCAGCCTACTAGTCTGTCTGGCGTCCTGCCAGCCTACTAGTCTGTCTGGCGTCCTGCCAGCCTACTAGTCTGTCTGGCGTCCTGCCAGCCTACTAGTCTGTCTGGCGTCCTGCCAGCCTACTAGTCTGTCTGGCGTCCTGCCAGCCTACTAGTCTGTCTGGCGTCCTGCCAGCCTACTAGTCTGTCTGGCGTCCTGCCAGCCTACTAGTCTGTCTGGCGTCCTGCCAGCCTACTAGTCTGTCTGGCGTCCTGCCAGCCTACTAGTCTGTCTGGCGTCCTGCCAGCCTACTAGTCTGTCTGGCGTCCTGCCAGCCTACTAGTCTGTCTGGCGTCCTGCCAGCCTACTAGTCTGTCTGGCGTCCTGCCAGCCTACTAGTCTGTCTGGCGTCCTGCCAGCCTACTAGTCTGTCTGGCGTCCTGCCAGCCTACTAGTCTGTCTGGCGTCCTGCCAGCCTACTAGTCTGTCTGGCGTCCTGCCAGCCTACTAGTCTGTCTGGCGTCCTGCCAGCCTACTAGTCTGTCTGGCGTCCTGCCAGCCTACTAGTCTGTCTGGCGTCCTGCCAGCCTACTAGTCTGTCTGGCGTCCTGCCAGCCTACTAGTCTGTCTGGCGTCCTGCCAGCCTACTAGTCTGTCTGGCGTCCTGCCAGCCTACTAGTCTGTCTGGCGTCCTGCCAGCCTACTAGTCTGTCTGGCGTCCTGCCAGCCTACTAGTCTGTCTGGCGTCCTGCCAGCCTACTAGTCTGTCTGGCGTCCTGCCAGCCTACTAGTCTGTCTGGCGTCCTGCCAGCCTACTAGTCTGTCTGGCGTCCTGCCAGCCTACTAGTCTGTCTGGCGTCCTGCCAGCCTACTAGTCTGTCTGGCGTCCTGCCAGCCTACTAGTCTGTCTGGCGTCCTGCCAGCCTACTAGTCTGTCTGGCGTCCTGCCAGCCTACTAGTCTGTCTGGCGTCCTGCCAGCCTACTAGTCTGTCTGGCGTCCTGCCAGCCTACTAGTCTGTCTGGCGTCCTGCCAGCCTACTAGTCTGTCTGGCGTCCTGCCAGCCTACTAGTCTGTCTGGCGTCCTGCCAGCCTACTAGTCTGTCTGGCGTCCTGCCAGCCTACTAGTCTGTCTGGCGTCCTGCCAGCCTACTAGTCTGTCTGGCGTCCTGCCAGCCTACTAGTCTGTCTGGCGTCCTGCCAGCCTACTAGTCTGTCTGGCGTCCTGCCAGCCTACTAGTCTGTCTGGCGTCCTGCCAGCCTACTAGCCTGTCTGGCGTCCTGCCAGCCTACTAGTCTGTCTGGCGTCCTGCCAGCCTACTAGTCTGTCTGGCGTCCTGCCAGCCTACTAGTCTGTCTGGCGTCCTGCCAGCCTACTAGTCTGTCTGGCGTCCTGCCAGCCTACTAGTCTGTCTGGCGTCCTGCCAGCCTACTAGTCTGTCTGGCGTCCTGCCAGCCTACTAGTCTGTCTGGCGTCCTGCCAGCCTACTAGTCTGTCTGGCGTCCTGCCAGCCTACTAGTCTGTCTGGCGTCCTGCCAGCCTACTAGTCTGTCTGGCGTCCTGCCAGCCTACTAGTCTGTCTGGCGTCCTGCCAGCCTACTAGTCTGTCTGGCGTCCTGCCAGCCTACTAGTCTGTCTGGCGTCCTGCCAGCCTACTAGTCTGTCTGGCGTCCTGCCAGCCTACTAGTCTGTCTGGCGTCCTGCCAGCCTACTAGTCTGTCTGGCGTCCTGCCAGCCTACTAGTCTGTCTGGCGTCCTGCCAGCCTACTAGTCTGTCTGGCGTCCTGCCAGCCTACTAGTCTGTCTGGCGTCCTGCCAGCCTACTAGTCTGTCTGGCGTCCTGCCAGCCTACTAGTCTGTCTGGCGTCCTGCCAGCCTACTAGTCTGTCTGGCGTCCTGCCAGCCTACTAGTCTGTCTGGCGTCCTGCCAGCCTACTAGTCTGTCTGGCGTCCTGCCAGCCTACTAGTCTGTCTGGCGTCCTGCCAGCCTACTAGTCTGTCTGGCGTCCTGCCAGCCTACTAGTCTGTCTGGCGTCCTGCCAGCCTACTAGTCTGTCTGGCGTCCTGCCAGCCTACTAGTCTGTCTGGCGTCCTGCCAGCCTACTAGTCTGTCTGGCGTCCTGCCAGCCTACTAGTCTGTCTGGCGTCCTGCCAGCCTACTAGTCTGTCTGGCGTCCTGCCAGCCTACTAGTCTGTCTGGCGTCCTGCCAGCCTACTAGTCTGTCTGGCGTCCTGCCAGCCTACTAGTCTGTCTGGCGTCCTGCCAGCCTACTAGTCTGTCTGGCGTCCTGCCAGCCTACTAGTCTGTCTGCCTGCCAGCCAGCCTACTGCCAGCCTACTAGTCTGGCGTCCTGCCAGCCTACTAGTCTGTCTGGCGTCCTGCCAGCCTACTAGTCTGTCTGGCGTCCTGCCAGCCTACTAGTCTGTCTGGCGTCCTGCCAGCCTAATAGTCTGTCTGGCGTCCTGCCAGCCTACTAGTCTGTCTGGCGTCCTGCCAGCCTACTAGTCTGTCTGGCGTCCTGCCAGCCTACTAGTCTGTCTGGCGTCCTGCCAGCCTACTAGTCTGTCTGGCGTCCTACCAGCCTACTAGTCTGTCTGGCGTCCTGCCAGCCTACTAGCCTGTCTGGCGTCCTGCCAGCCTACTAGTCTGTCTGGCGTCCTGCCAGCCTACTAGTCTGTCTGGCGTCCTGCCAGCCTACTAGTCTGTCTGGCGTCCTGCCAGCCTACTAGTCTGTCTGGCGTCCTGCCAGCCTACTAGTCTGTCTGGCGTCCTGCCAGCCTACTAGTCTGTCTGGCGTCCTGCCAGCCTACTAGTCTGTCTGGCGTCCTGCCAGCCTCTGTCTGGCGTCCTGCCAGCCTACTAGTCTGTCTGGCGTCCTGCCAGCCTACTAGTCTGTCTGGCGTCCTGCCAGCCTACTAGTCTGTCTGGCGTCCTGCCAGCCTACTAGTCTGTCTGGCGTCCTGCCAGCCTACTAGTCTGTCTGGCGTCCTGCCAGCCTACTAGTCTGTCTGGCGTCCTGCCAGCCTACTAGTCTGTCTGGCGTCCTGCCAGCCTACTAGTCTGTCTGGCGTCCTGCCAGCCTAGTCTGTCTGGCGTCCTGCCAGCCTACTGTCTGGCGTCCTGCCAGCCTACTAGTCTGTCTGGCGTCCTGCCAGCCTACTAGTCTGTCTGGCGTCCTGCCAGCCTACTAGTACTGTCTGGCGTCCTGCCAGCCTACTAGTCTGTCTGGCGTCCTGCCAGCCTACTAGTCTGTCTGGCGTCCTGCCAGCCTACTAGTCTGTCTGGCGTCCTGCCAGCCTACTAGTCTGTCTGGCGTCCTGCCAGCCTACTAGTCTGTCTGGCGTCCTGCCAGCCTACTAGTCTGTCTGGCGTCCTGCCAGCCTACTAGTCTGTCTGGCGTCCTGCCAGCCTACTAGTCTGTCTGGCGTCCTGCCAGCCTACTAGTCTGTCTGGCGTCCTGCCAGCCTACTAGTCTGTCTGGCGTCCTGCCAGCCTACTAGTCTGTCTGGCGTCCTGCCAGCCTACTAGTCTGTCTGGCGTCCTGCCAGCCTACTAGTCTGTCTGGCGTCCTGCCAGCCTACTAGTCTGTCTGGCGTCCTGCCAGCCTACTAGTCTGTCTGGCGTCCTGCCAGCCTACTAGTCTGTCTGGCGTCCTGCCAGCCTACTAGTCTGTCTGGCGTCCTGCCAGCCTACTAGTCTGTCTGGCGTCCTGCCAGCCTACTAGTCTGTCTGGCGTCCTGCCAGCCTACTAGTCTGTCTGGCGTCCTGCCAGCCTACTAGTCTGTCTGGCGTCCTGCCAGCCTACTAGTCTGTCTGGCGTCCTGCCAGCCTACTAGCCTGTCTGGCGTCCTGCCAGCCTACTAGTCTGTCTGGCGTCCTGCCAGCCTACTAGTCTGTCTGGCGTCCTGCCAGCCTACTAGTCTGTCTGGCGTCCTGCCAGCCTACTAGTCTGTCTGGCGTCCTGCCAGCCTACTAGTCTGTCTGGCGTCCTGCCAGCCTACTAGTCCTGTCTGGCGTCCTGCCAGCCTACTAGTCTGTCTGGCGTCCTGCCAGCCTACTAGTCTGTCTGGCGTCCTGCCAGCCTACTAGTCTGTCTGGCGTCCTGCCAGCCTACTAGTCTGTCTGGCGTCCTGCCAGCCTACTAGTCTGTCTGGCGTCCTGCCAGCCTACTAGTCTGTCTGGCGTCCTGCCAGCCTACTAGTCTGTCTGGCGTCCTGCCAGCCTACTAGTCTGTCTGGCGTCCTGCCAGCCTACTAGTCTGTCTGGCGTCCTGCCAGCCTACTAGTCTGTCTGGCGTCCTGCCAGCCTACTAGTCTGTCTGGCGTCCTGCCAGCCTACTAGTCTGTCTGGCGTCCTGCCAGCCTACTAGTCTGTCTGGCGTCCTGCCAGCCTACTAGTCTGTCTGGCGTCCTGCCAGCCTACTAGTCTGTCTGGCGTCCTGCCAGCCTACTAGTCTGTCTGGCGTCCTGCCAGCCTACTAGTCTGTCTGGCGTCCTGCCAGCCTACTAGTCTGTCTGGCGTCCTGCCAGCCTACTAGTCTGTCTGGCGTCCTGCCAGCCTACTAGTCTGTCTGGCGTCCTGCCAGCCTACTAGTCTGTCTGGCGTCCTGCCAGCCTACTAGTCTGTCTGGCGTCCTGCCAGCCTACTAGTCTGTCTGGCGTCCTGCCAGCCTACTAGTCTGTCTGGCGTCCTGCCAGCCTACTAGTCTGTCTGGCGTCCTGCCAGCCTACTAGTCTGTCTGGCGTCCTGCCAGCCTACTAGTCTGTCTGGCGTCCTGCCAGCCTACTAGTCTGTCTGGCGTCCTGCCAGCCTACTAGTCTGTCTGGCGTCCTGCCAGCCTACTAGTCTGTCTGGCGTCCTGCCAGCCTACTAGTCTGTCTGGCGTCCTGCCAGCCTACTAGTCTGTCTGGCGTCCTGCCAGCCTACTAGTCTGTCTGGCGTCCTGCCAGCCTACTAGTCTGTCTGGCGTCCTGCCAGCCTACTAGTCTGTCTGGCGTCCTGCCAGCCTACTAGTCTGTCTGGCGTCCTGCCAGCCTACTAGTCTGTCTGGCGTCCTGCCAGCCTACTAGTCTGTCTGGCGTCCTGCCAGCCTACTAGTCTGTCTGGCGTCCTGCCAGCCTACTAGTCTGTCTGGCGTCCTGCCAGCCTACTAGTCTGTCTGGCGTCCTGCCAGCCTACTAGTCTGTCTGGCGTCCTGCCAGCCTACTAGTCTGTCTGGCGTCCTGCCAGCCTACTAGTCTGTCTGGCGTCCTGCCAGCCTACTAGTCTGTCTGGCGTCCTGCCAGCCTACTAGTCTGTCTGGCGTCCTGCCAGCCTACTAGTCTGTCTGGCGTCCTGCCAGCCTACTAGTCTGTCTGGCGTCCTGCCAGCCTACTAGTCTGTCTGGCGTCCTGCCAGCCTACTAGTCTGTCTGGCGTCCTGCCAGCCTACTAGTCTGTCTGGCGTCCTGCCAGCCTACTAGTCTGTCTGGCGTCCTGCCAGCCTACTAGTCTGTCTGGCGTCCTGCCAGCCTACTAGTCTGTCTGGCGTCCTGCCAGCCTACTAGTCTGTCTGGCGTCCTGCCAGCCTACTAGTCTGTCTGGCGTCCTGCCAGCCTACTAGTCTGTCTGGCGTCCTGCCAGCCTACTAGTCTGTCTGGCGTCCTGCCAGCCTACTAGTCTGTCTGGCGTCCTGCCAGCCTACTAGTCTGTCTGGCGTCCTGCCAGCCTACTAGTCTGTCTGGCGTCCTGCCAGCCTACTAGTCTGTCTGGCGTCCTGCCAGCCTACTAGTCTGTCTGGCGTCCTGCCAGCCTACTAGTCTGTCTGGCGTCCTGCCAGCCTACTAGTCTGTCTGGCGTCCTGCCAGCCTACTAGTCTGTCTGGCGTCCTGCCAGCCTACTAGTCTGTCTGGCGTCCTGCCAGCCTACTAGTCTGTCTGGCGTCCTGCCAGCCTACTAGTCTGTCTGGCGTCCTGCCAGCCTACTAGTCTGTCTGGCGTCCTGCCAGCCTACTAGTCTGTCTGGCGTCCTGCCAGCCTACTAGTCTGTCTGGCGTCCTGCCAGCCTACTAGTCTGTCTGGCGTCCTGCCAGCCTACTAGCCTGTCTGGCGTCCTGCCAGCCTACTAGTCTGTCTGGCGTCCTGCCAGCCTACTAGTCTGTCTGGCGTCCTGCCAGCCTACTAGTCTGTCTGGCGTCCTGCCAGCCTACTAGTCTGTCTGGCGTCCTGCCAGCCTACTAGTCTGTCTGGCGTCCTGCCAGCCTACTAGTCTGTCTGGCGTCCTGCCAGCCTACTAGTCTGTCTGGCGTCCTGCCAGCCTACTAGTCTGTCTGGCGTCCTGCCAGCCTACTAGTCTGTCTGGCGTCCTGCCAGCCTACTAGTCTGTCTGGCGTCCTGCCAGCCTACTAGTCTGTCTGGCGTCCTGCCAGCCTACTAGTCTGTCTGGCGTCCTGCCAGCCTACTAGTCTGTCTGGCGTCCTGCCAGCCTACTAGTCTGTCTGGCGTCCTGCCAGCCTACTAGTCTGTCTGGCGTCCTGCCAGCCTACTAGTCTGTCTGGCGTCCTGCCAGCCTACTAGTCTGTCTGGCGTCCTGCCAGCCTACTAGTCTGTCTGGCGTCCTGCCAGCCTACTAGTCTGTCTGGCGTCCTGCCAGCCTACTAGTCTGTCTGGCGTCCTGCCAGCCTACTAGTCTGTCTGGCGTCCTGCCAGCCTACTAGTCTGTCTGGCGTCCTGCCAGCCTACTAGTCTGTCTGGCGTCCTGCCAGCCTACTAGTCTGTCTGGCGTCCTGCCAGCCTACTAGTCTGTCTGGCGTCCTGCCAGCCTACTAGTCTGTCTGGCGTCCTGCCAGCCTACTAGTCTGTCTGGCGTCCTGCCAGCCTACTAGTCTGTCTGGCGTCCTGCCAGCCTACTAGTCTGTCTGGCGTCCTGCCAGCCTACTAGTCTGTCTGGCGTCCTGCCAGCCTACTAGTCTGTCTGGCGTCCTGCCAGCCTACTAGTCTGTCTGGCGTCCTGCCAGCCTACTAGTCTGTCTGGCGTCCTGCCAGCCTACTAGTCTGTCTGGCGTCCTGCCAGCCTACTAGTCTGTCTGGCGTCCTGCCAGCCTACTAGTCTGTCTGGCGTCCTGCCAGCCTACTAGTCTGTCTGGCGTCCTGCCAGCCTACTAGTCTGTCTGGCGTCCTGCCAGCCTACTAGTCTGTCTGGCGTCCTGCCAGCCTACTAGTCTGTCTGGCGTCCTGCCAGCCTACTAGTCTGTCTGGCGTCCTGCCAGCCTACTAGTCTGTCTGGCGTCCTGCCAGCCTACTAGTCTGTCTGGCGTCCTGCCAGCCTACTAGTCTGTCTGGCGTCCTGCCAGCCTACTAGTCTGTCTGGCGTCCTGCCAGCCTACTAGTCTGTCTGGCGTCCTGCCAGCCTACTAGTCTGTCTGGCGTCCTGCCAGCCTACTAGTCTGTCTGGCGTCCTGCCAGCCTACTAGTCTGTCTGGCGTCCTGCCAGCCTACTAGTCTGTCTGGCGTCCTGCCAGCCTACTAGTCTGTCTGGCGTCCTGCCAGCCTACTAGTCTGTCTGGCGTCCTGCCAGCCTACTAGTCTGTCTGGCGTCCTGCCAGCCTACTAGTCTGTCTGGCGTCCTGCCAGCCTACTAGTCTGTCTGGCGTCCTGCCAGCCTACTAGTCTGTCTGGCGTCCTGCCAGCCTACTAGTCTGTCTGGCGTCCTGCCAGCCTACTAGTCTGTCTGGCGTCCTGCCAGCCTACTAGCCTGTCTGGCGTCCTGCCAGCCTACTAGTCTGTCTGGCGTCCTGCCAGCCTACTAGTCTGTCTGGCGTCCTGCCAGCCTACTAGTCTGTCTGGCGTCCTGCCAGCCTACTAGTCTGTCTGGCGTCCTGCCAGCCTACTAGTCTGTCTGGCGTCCTGCCAGCCTACTAGTCTGTCTGGCGTCCTGCCAGCCTACTAGTCTGTCTGGCGTCCTGCCAGCCTACTAGTCTGTCTGGCGTCCTGCCAGCCTACTAGTCTGTCTGGCGTCCTGCCAGCCTACTAGTCTGTCTGGCGTCCTGCCAGCCTACTAGTCTGTCTGGCGTCCTGCCAGCCTACTAGTCTGTCTGGCGTCCTGCCAGCCTACTAGTCTGTCTGGCGTCCTGCCAGCCTACTAGTCTGTCTGGCGTCCTGCCAGCCTACTAGTCTGTCTGGCGTCCTGCCAGCCTACTAGTCTGTCTGGCGTCCTGCCAGCCTACTAGTCTGTCTGGCGTCCTGCCAGCCTACTAGTCTGTCTGGCGTCCTGCCAGCCTACTAGTCTGTCTGGCGTCCTGCCAGCCTACTAGTCTGTCTGGCGTCCTGCCAGCCTACTAGTCTGTCTGGCGTCCTGCCAGCCTACTAGTCTGTCTGGCGTCCTGCCAGCCTACTAGTCTGTCTGGCGTCCTGCCAGCCTACTAGTCTGTCTGGCGTCCTGCCAGCCTACTAGTCTGTCTGGCGTCCTGCCAGCCTACTAGTCTGTCTGGCGTCCTGCCAGCCTACTAGTCTGTCTGGCGTCCTGCCAGCCTACTAGTCTGTCTGGCGTCCTGCCAGCCTACTAGCCTGTCTGGCGTCCTGCCAGCCTACTAGTCTGTCTGGCGTCCTGCCAGCCTACTAGTCTGTCTGGCGTCCTGCCAGCCTACTAGTCTGTCTGGCGTCCTGCCAGCCTACTAGTCTGTCTGGCGTCCTGCCAGCCTACTAGTCTGTCTGGCGTCCTGCCAGCCTACTAGTCTGTCTGGCGTCCTGCCAGCCTACTAGTCTGTCTGGCGTCCTGCCAGCCTACTAGTCTGTCTGGCGTCCTGCCAGCCTACTAGTCTGTCTGGCGTCCTGCCAGCCTACTAGTCTGTCTGGCGTCCTGCCAGCCTACTAGTCTGTCTGGCGTCCTGCCAGCCTACTAGTCTGTCTGGCGTCCTGCCAGCCTACTAGTCTGTCTGGCGTCCTGCCAGCCTACTAGTCTGTCTGGCGTCCTGCCAGCCTACTAGTCTGTCTGGCGTCCTGCCAGCCTACTAGTCTGTCTGGCGTCCTGCCAGCCTACTAGTCTGTCTGGCGTCCTGCCAGCCTACTAGTCTGTCTGGCGTCCTGCCAGCCTACTAGTCTGTCTGGCGTCCTGCCAGCCTACTAGTCTGTCTGGCGTCCTGCCAGCCTACTAGTCTGTCTGGCGTCCTGCCAGCCTACTAGTCTGTCTGGCGTCCTGCCAGCCTACTAGTCTGTCTGGCGTCCTGCCAGCCTACTAGTCTGTCTGGCGTCCTGCCAGCCTACTAGTCTGTCTGGCGTCCTGCCAGCCTACTAGTCTGTCTGGCGTCCTGCCAGCCTACTAGTCTGTCTGGCGTCCTGCCAGCCTACTAGTCTGTCTGGCGTCCTGCCAGCCTACTAGTCTGTCTGGCGTCCTGCCAGCCTACTAGTCTGTCTGGCGTCCTGCCAGCCTACTAGTCTGTCTGGCGTCCTGCCAGCCTACTAGTCTGTCTGGCGTCCTGCCAGCCTACTAGTCTGTCTGGCGTCCTGCCAGCCTACTAGTCTGTCTGGCGTCCTGCCAGCCTACTAGTCTGTCTGGCGTCCTGCCAGCCTACTAGTCTGTCTGGCGTCCTGCCAGCCTACTAGTCTGTCTGGCGTCCTGCCAGCCTACTAGTCTGTCTGGCGTCCTGCCAGCCTACTAGTCTGTCTGGCGTCCTGCCAGCCTACTAGTCTGTCTGGCGTCCTGCCAGCCTACTAGTCTGTCTGGCGTCCTGCCAGCCTACTAGTCTGTCTGGCGTCCTGCCAGCCTACTAGTCTGTCTGGCGTCCTGCCAGCCTACTAGTCTGTCTGGCGTCCTGCCAGCCTACTAGTCTGTCTGGCGTCCTGCCAGCCTACTAGTCTGTCTGGCGTCCTGCCAGCCTACTAGTCTGTCTGGCGTCCTGCCAGCCTACTAGTCTGTCTGGCGTCCTGCCAGCCTACTAGTCTGTCTGGCGTCCTGCCAGCCTACTAGTCTGTCTGGCGTCCTGCCAGCCTACTAGTCTGTCTGGCGTCCTGCCAGCCTACTAGTCTGTCTGGCGTCCTGCCAGCCTACTAGTCTGTCTGGCGTCCTGCCAGCCTACTAGCCTGTCTGGCGTCCTGCCAGCCTACTAGTCTGTCTGGCGTCCTGCCAGCCTACTAGCCTCTGTCTGGCGTCCTGCCAGCCTACTAGCCTGTCTGGCGTCCTGCCAGCCTACTAGTCTGTCTGGCGTCCTGCCAGCCTACTAGTCTGTCTGGCGTCCTGCCAGCCTACTAGTCTGTCTGGCGTCCTGCCAGCCTACTAGTCTGTCTGGCGTCCTGCCAGCCTACTAGTCTGTCTGGCGTCCTGCCAGCCTACTAGTCTGTCTGGCGTCCTGCCAGCCTACTAGTCTGTCTGGCGTCCTGCCAGCCTACTAGTCTGTCTGGCGTCCTGCCAGCCTACTAGTCTGTCTGGCGTCCTGCCAGCCTACTAGTCTGTCTGGCGTCCTGCCAGCCTACTAGTCTGTCTGGCGTCCTGCCAGCCTACTAGTCTGTCTGGCGTCCTGCCAGCCTACTAGTCTGTCTGGCGTCCTGCCAGCCTACTAGTCTGTCTGGCGTCCTGCCAGCCTACTAGTCTGTCTGGCGTCCTGCCAGCCTACTAGTCTGTCTGGCGTCCTGCCAGCCTACTAGTCTGTCTGGCGTCCTGCCAGCCTACTAGTCTGTCTGGCGTCCTGCCAGCCTACTAGTCTGTCTGGCGTCCTGCCAGCCTACTAGTCTGTCTGGCGTCCTGCCAGCCTACTAGTCTGTCTGGCGTCCTGCCAGCCTACTAGTCTGTCTGGCGTCCTGCCAGCCTACTAGTCTGTCTGGCGTCCTGCCAGCCTACTAGTCTGTCTGGCGTCCTGCCAGCCTACTAGTCTGTCTGGCGTCCTGCCAGCCTACTAGTCTGTCTGGCGTCCTGCCAGCCTACTAGTCTGTCTGGCGTCCTGCCAGCCTACTAGTCTGTCTGGCGTCCTGCCAGCCTACTAGTCTGTCTGGCGTCCTGCCAGCCTACTAGTCTGTCTGGCGTCCTGCCAGCCTACTAGTCTGTCTGGCGTCCTGCCAGCCTACTAGTCTGTCTGGCGTCCTGCCAGCCTACTAGTCTGTCTGGCGTCCTGCCAGCCTACTAGTCTGTCTGGCGTCCTGCCAGCCTACTAGTCTGTCTGGCGTCCTGCCAGCCTACTAGTCTGTCTGGCGTCCTGCCAGCCTACTAGTCTGTCTGGCGTCCTGCCAGCCTACTAGTCTGTCTGGCGTCCTGCCAGCCTACTAGTCTGTCTGGCGTCCTGCCAGCCTACTAGTCTGTCTGGCGTCCTGCCAGCCTACTAGTCTGTCTGGCGTCCTGCCAGCCTACTAGTCTGTCTGGCGTCCTGCCAGCCTACTAGTCTGTCTGGCGTCCTGCCAGCCTACTAGCCTGTCTGGCGTCCTGCCAGCCTACTAGTCTGTCTGGCGTCCTGCCAGCCTACTAGTCTGTCTGGCGTCCTGCCAGCCTACTAGTCTGTCTGGCGTCCTGCCAGCCTACTAGTCTGTCTGGCGTCCTGCCAGCCTACTAGTCTGTCTGGCGTCCTGCCAGCCTACTAGTCTGTCTGGCGTCCTGCCAGCCTACTAGTCTGTCTGGCGTCCTGCCAGCCTACTAGTCTGTCTGGCGTCCTGCCAGCCTACTAGTCTGTCTGGCGTCCTGCCAGCCTACTAGTCTGTCTGGCGTCCTGCCAGCCTACTAGTCTGTCTGGCGTCCTGCCAGCCTACTAGTCTGTCTGGCGTCCTGCCAGCCTACTAGTCTGTCTGTCTGGCGTCCTGCCAGCCTACTAGTCTGTCTGGCGTCCTGCCAGCCTACTAGTCTGTCTGGCGTCCTGCCAGCCTACTAGTCTGTCTGGCGTCCTGCCAGCCTACTAGTCTGTCTGGCGTCCTGCCAGCCTACTAGTCTGTCTGGCGTCCTGCCAGCCTACTAGTCTGTCTGGCGTCCTGCCAGCCTACTAGTCTGTCTGGCGTCCTGCCAGCCTACTAGTCTGTCTGGCGTCCTGCCAGCCTACTAGTCTGTCTGGCGTCCTGCCAGCCTACTAGTCTGTCTGGCGTCCTGCCAGCCTACTAGTCTGTCTGGCGTCCTGCCAGCCTACTAGTCTGTCTGGCGTCCTGCCAGCCTACTAGTCTGTCTGGCGTCCTGCCAGCCTACTAGTCTGTCTGGCGTCCTGCCAGCCTACTAGTCTGTCTGGCGTCCTGCCAGCCTACTAGTCTGTCTGGCGTCCTGCCAGCCTACTAGTCTGTCTGGCGTCCTGCCAGCCTACTAGTCTGTCTGGCGTCCTGCCAGCCTACTAGTCTGTCTGGCGTCCTGCCAGCCTACTAGTCTGTCTGGCGTCCTGCCAGCCTACTAGTCTGTCTGGCGTCCTGCCAGCCTACTAGTCTGTCTGGCGTCCTGCCAGCCTACTAGTCTGTCTGGCGTCCTGCCAGCCTACTAGTCTGTCTGGCGTCCTGCCAGCCTACTAGTCTGTCTGGCGTCCTGCCAGCCTACTAGTCTGTCTGGCGTCCTGCCAGCCTACTAGTCTGTCTGGCGTCCTGCCAGCCTACTAGTCTGTCTGGCGTCCTGCCAGCCTACTAGTCTGTCTGGCGTCCTGCCAGCCTACTAGTCTGTCTGGCGTCCTGCCAGCCTACTAGTCTGTCTGGCGTCCTGCCAGCCTACTAGTCTGTCTGGCGTCCTGCCAGCCTACTAGTCTGTCTGGCGTCCTGGCAGCCTACTAGTCTGTCTGGCGTCCTGCCAGCCTACTAGTCTGTCTGGCGTCCTGCCAGCCTACTAGTCTGTCTGGCGTCCTGCCAGCCTACTAGTCTGTCTGGCGTCCTGCCAGCCTACTTGTCTGTCTGGCGTCCTGCCAGCCTACTAGTCTGTCTGGCGTCCTGCCAGCCTACTAGTCTGTCTGGCGTCCTGCCAGCCTACTACTCTGTCTGGCGTCCTGCCAGCCTACTAGTCTGTCTGGCGTCCTGCCAGCCTACTAGTCGGTCTTGCGTCCTGCCAGCCTACTAGTCTGTCTGGCGTCCTGCCAGCCTACTAGTCTGTCTGGCGTCCTGCCAGCCTACTAGTCTGTCTGGCGTCCTGCCAGCCTACTAGTCTGTCTGGCGTCCTGCCAGCCTACTAGTCTGTCTGGCGTCCTGCCAGCCTACTAGTCTGTCTGGCGTCCTGCCAGCCTACTAGTCTGTCTGGCGTCCTGCCAGCCTACTAGTCTGTCTGGCGTCCTGCCAGCCTACTAGTCTGTCTGGCGTCCTGCCAGCCTACTAGTCTGTCTGGCGTCCTGCCAGCCTACTAGTCTGTCTGGCGTCCTGCCAGCCTACTAGTCTGTCTGGCGTCCTGCCAGCCTACTAGTCTGTCTGGCGTCCTGCCAGCCTACTAGTCTGTCTGGCGTCCTGCCAGCCTACTAGTCTGTCTGGCGTCCTGCCAGCCTACTAGTCTGTCTGGCGTCCTGCCAGCCTACTAGTCTGTCTGGCGTCCTGCCAGCCTACTAGCCTGTCTGGCGTCCTGCCAGCCTACTAGTCTGTCTGGCGTCCTGCCAGCCTACTAGTCTGTCTGGCGTCCTGCCAGCCTACTAGTCTGTCTGGCGTCCTGCCAGCCTACTAGTCTGTCTGGCGTCCTGCCAGCCTACTAGTCTGTCTGGCGTCCTGCCAGCCTACTAGTCTGTCTGGCGTCCTGCCAGCCTACTAGTCTGTCTGGCGTCCTGCCAGCCTACTAGTCTGTCTGGCGTCCTGCCAGCCTACTAGTCTGTCTGGCGTCCTGCCAGCCTACTAGTCTGTCTGGCGTCCTGCCAGCCTACTAGTCTGTCTGGCGTCCTGCCAGCCTACTAGTCTGTCTGGCGTCCTGCCAGCCTACTAGTCTGTCTGGCGTCCTGCCAGCCTACTAGTCTGTCTGGCGTCCTGCCAGCCTACTAGTCTGTCTGGCGTCCTGCCAGCCTACTAGTCTGTCTGGCGTCCTGCCAGCCTACTAGTCTGTCTGGCGTCCTGCCAGCCTACTAGTCTGTCTGGCGTCCTGCCAGCCTACTAGTCTGTCTGGCGTCCTGCCAGCCTACTAGTCTGTCTGGCGTCCTGCCAGCCTACTAGTCTGTCTGGCGTCCTGCCAGCCTACTAGTCTGTCTGGCGTCCTGCCAGCCTACTAGTCTGTCTGGCGTCCTGCCAGCCTACTAGTCTGTCTGGCGTCCTGCCAGCCTACTAGTCTGTCTGGCGTCCTGCCAGCCTACTAGTCTGTCTGGCGTCCTGCCAGCCTACTAGTCTGTCTGGCGTCCTGCCAGCCTACTAGTCTGTCTGGCGTCCTGCCAGCCTACTAGTCTGTCTGGCGTCCTGCCAGCCTACTAGTCTGTCTGGCGTCCTGCCAGCCTACTAGTCTGTCTGGCGTCCTGCCAGCCTACTAGTCTGTCTGGCGTCCTGCCAGCCTACTAGTCTGTCTGGCGTCCTGCCAGCCTACTAGTCTGTCTGGCGTCCTGCCAGCCTACTAGTCTGTCTGGCGTCCTGCCAGCCTACTAGTCTGTCTGGCGTCCTGCCAGCCTACTAGTCTGTCTGGCGTCCTGCCAGCCTACTAGTCTGTCTGGCGTCCTGCCAGCCTACTAGTCTGTCTGGCGTCCTGCCAGCCTACTAGTCTGTCTGGCGTCCTGCCAGCCTACTAGTCTGTCTGGCGTCCTGCCAGCCTACTAGTCTGTCTGGCGTCCTGCCAGCCTACTAGTCTGTCTGGCGTCCTGCCAGCCTACTAGTCTGTCTGGCGTCCTGCCAGCCTACTAGTCTGTCTGGCGTCCTGCCAGCCTACTAGTCTGTCTGGCGTCCTGCCAGCCTACTAGTCTGTCTGGCGTCCTGCCAGCCTACTAGTCTGTCTGGCGTCCTGCCAGCCTACTAGTCTGTCTGGCGTCCTGCCAGCCTACTAGTCTGTCTGGCGTCCTGCCAGCCTACTAGTCTGTCTGGCGTCCTGCCAGCCTACTAGTCTGTCTGGCGTCCTGCCAGCCTACTAGTCTGTCTGGCGTCCTGCCAGCCTACTAGTCTGTCTGGCGTCCTGCCAGCCTACTAGTCTGTCTGGCGTCCTGCCAGCCTACTAGTCTGTCTGGCGTCCTGCCAGCCTACTAGTCTGTCTGGCGTCCTGCCAGCCTACTAGTCTGTCTGGCGTCCTGCCAGCCTACTAGTCTGTCTGGCGTCCTGCCAGCCTACTAGTCTGTCTGGCGTCCTGCCAGCCTACTAGCCTGTCTGGCGTCCTGCCAGCCTACTAGTCTGTCTGGCGTCCTGCCAGCCTACTAGTCTGTCTGGCGTCCTGCCAGCCTACTAGTCTGTCTGGCGTCCTGCCAGCCTACTAGTCTGTCTGGCGTCCTGCCAGCCTACTAGTCTGTCTGGCGTCCTGCCAGCCTACTAGTCTGTCTGGCGTCCTGCCAGCCTACTAGTCTGTCTGGCGTCCTGCCAGCCTACTAGTCTGTCTGGCGTCCTGCCAGCCTACTAGTCTGTCTGGCGTCCTGCCAGCCTACTAGTCTGTCTGGCGTCCTGCCAGCCTACTAGTCTGTCTGGCGTCTGCCAGCCTACTAGCCTATCTAGTCTGGCGTCCTGCCAGCCTACTAGTCTGTCTGGCGTCCTGCCAGCCTACTAGTCTGTCTGGCGTCCTGCCAGCCTACTAGTCTGTCTGGCGTCCTGCCAGCCTACTAGTCTGTCTGGCGTCCTGCCAGCCTACTAGTCTGTCTGGCGTCCTGCCAGCCTACTAGTCTGTCTGGCGTCCTGCCAGCCTACTAGTCTGTCTGGCGTCCTGCCAGCCTACTAGTCTGTCTGGCGTCCTGCCAGCCTACTAGTCTGTCTGGCGTCCTGCCAGCCTACTAGTCTGTCTGGCGTCCTGCCAGCCTACTAGTCTGTCTGGCGTCCTGCCAGCCTACTAGTCTGTCTGGCGTCCTGCCAGCCTACTAGTCTGTCTGGCGTCCTGCCAGCCTACTAGTCTGTCTGGCGTCCTGCCAGCCTACTAGTCTGTCTGGCGTCCTGCCAGCCTACTAGTCTGTCTGGCGTCCTGCCAGCCTACTAGTCTGTCTGGCGTCCTGCCAGCCTACTAGTCTGTCTGGCGTCCTGCCAGCCTACTAGTCTGTCTGGCGTCCTGCCAGCCTACTAGTCTGTCTGGCGTCCTGCCAGCCTACTAGTCTGTCTGGCGTCCTGCCAGCCTACTAGTCTGTCTGGCGTCCTGCCAGCCTACTAGTCTGTCTGGCGTCCTGCCAGCCTACTAGTCTGTCTGGCGTCCTGCCAGCCTACTAGTCTGTCTGGCGTCCTGCCAGCCTACTAGTCTGTCTGGCGTCCTGCCAGCCTACTAGTCTGTCTGGCGTCCTGCCAGCCTACTAGTCTGTCTGGCGTCCTGCCAGCCTACTAGCCTGTCTGGCGTCCTGCCAGCCTACTAGCCTGTCTGGCGTCCTGCCAGCCTACTAGCCTGTCTGGCGTCCTGCCAGCCTACTAGTCTGTCTGGCGTCCTGCCAGCCTACTAGTCTGTCTGGCGTCCTGCCAGCCTACTAGTCTGTCTGGCGTCCTGCCAGCCTACTAGTCTGTCTGGCGTCCTGCCAGCCTACTAGTCTGTCTGGCGTCCTGCCAGCCTACTAGTCTGTCTGGCGTCCTGCCAGCCTACTAGTCTGTCTGGCGTCCTGCCAGCCTACTAGTCTGTCTGGCGTCCTGCCAGCCTACTAGTCTGTCTGGCGTCCTGCCAGCCTACTAGTCTGTCTGGCGTCCTGCCAGCCTACTAGTCTGTCTGGCGTCCTGCCAGCCTACTAGTCTGTCTGGCGTCCTGCCAGCCTACTAGTCTGTCTGGCGTCCTGCCAGCCTACTAGTCTGTCTGGCGTCCTGCCAGCCTACTAGTCTGTCTGGCGTCCTGCCAGCCTACTAGTCTGTCTGGCGTCCTGCCAGCCTACTAGTCTGTCTGGCGTCCTGCCAGCCTACTAGTCTGTCTGGCGTCCTGCCAGCCTACTAGTCTGTCTGGCGTCCTGCCAGCCTACTAGTCTGTCTGGCGTCCTGCCAGCCTACTAGTCTGTCTGGCGTCCTGCCAGCCTACTAGTCTGTCTGGCGTCCTGCCAGCCTACTAGTCTGTCTGGCGTCCTGCCAGCCTACTAGTCTGTCTGGCGTCCTGCCAGCCTACTAGCCTGTCTGGCGTCCTGCCAGCCTACTAGTCTGTCTGGCGTCCTGCCAGCCTACTAGTCTGTCTGGCGTCCTGCCAGCCTACTAGTCTGTCTGGCGTCCTGCCAGCCTACTAGTCTGTCTGGCGTCCTGCCAGCCTACTAGTCTGTCTGGCGTCCTGCCAGCCTACTAGTCTGTCTGGCGTCCTGCCAGCCTACTAGTCTGTCTGGCGTCCTGCCAGCCTACTAGTCTGTCTGGCGTCCTGCCAGCCTACTAGTCTGTCTGGCGTCCTGCCAGCCTACTAGTCCTGTCTGGCGTCCTGCCAGCCTACTAGTCTGTGCCAGCCAATTAGTCTGTCTGGCGTCCTGCCAGCCTACTAGCCTGTCTGGCGTCCTGCCAGCCTACTAGTCTGTCTGGCGTCCTGCCAGCCTACTAGTCTGTCTGGCGTCCTGCCAGCCTACTAGTCTGTCTGGCGTCCTGCCAGCCTACTAGTCTGTCTGGCGTCCTGCCAGCCTACTAGTCTGTCTGGCGTCCTGCCAGCCTACTAGTCTGTCTGGCGTCCTGCCAGCCTACTAGTCTGTCTGGCGTCCTGCCAGCCTACTAGTCTGTCTGGCGTCCTGCCAGCCTACTAGTCTGTCTGGCGTCCTGCCTCCCTACTAGCCTGTCTGGCGTCCTGCCAGCCTACTAGTCTGTCTGGCGTCCTGCCAGCCTACTAGTCTGTCTGGCGTCCTGCCAGCCTACTAGTCTGTCTGGCGTCCTGCCAGCCTACTATCTGTCTGGCGTCCTGCCAGCCTACTAGTCTGTCTGGCGTCCTGCCAGCCTACTAGTCTGTCTGGCGTCCTGCCAGCCTACTAGTCCTGTCTGGCGTCCTGCCAGCCTACTAGTCTGTCTGGCGTCCTGCCAGCCTACTAGTCTGTCTGGCGTCCTGCCAGCCTACTAGTCTGTCTGGCGTCCTGCCAGCCTACTAGTCTGTCTGGCGTCCTGCCAGCCTACTAGTCTGTCTGGCGTCCTGCCAGCCTACTAGTCTGTCTGGCGTCCTGCCAGCCTACTAGTCTGTCTGGCGTCCTGCCAGCCTACTAGTCTGTCTGGCGTCCTGCCAGCCTACTAGTCTGTCTGGCGTCCTGCCAGCCTACTAGTCTGTCTGGCGTCCTGCCAGCCTACTAGTCTGTCTGGCGTCCTGCCAGCCTACTAGTCTGTCTGGCGTCCTGCCAGCCTACTAGTCTGTCTGGCGTCCTGCCAGCCTACTAGTCTGTCTGGCGTCCTGCCAGCCTACTAGTCTGTCTGGCGTCCTGCTAGCCGACTAATCTGTCTGGCGTCCTGCCAGCCTACTATTCTGTCTGGCGTCCTGTCAGCCTACTTGCCTGTCTGGCGTCCTGCCAGCCTACTAGTCTGTCTGCGTCCTGCCAGCCTACTAGTCTGTCTGGCGTCCTGCCAGCCTACTAGTCTGTCTGGCGTCCTGCCAGCCTACTAGTCTGTCTGGCGTCCTGCCAGCCTACTAGTCTGTCTGGCGTCCTGCCAGCCTACTAGACTGTCTGGCGTCCCGCCAGACTACTAGCTTGTCTGCCGTCCTGCAATCCTACTAGTCGGTCTGGCTTCCTGCCAGCCTACTAGCCTGTCTGGCGTCCTGCCAGCCTACTAGCTACTAGTCTGGCGTCCTGCCAGCCTACTAGTCTGTCTGGCGTCCTGCCAGCCTACTAGTCTGTCTGGCGTCCTGCCAGCCTACTAGTCTGTCTGGCGTCCTGCCAGCCTACTAGCCTGTCTGGCGTCCTGCCAGCCTACTAGTCTGTCTGGCGTCCTGCCAGCCTACTAGTCTGCCTCTGGCGTCCTGCCAGCCTACTAGCCTGTCTGGCGTCCTGCCAGCCTACTAGTCTGTCTGGCGTCCTGCCAGCCTACTAGTCTGTCTGGCGTCCTGCCAGCCTACTAGTCTGTCTGGCGTCCTGCCAGCCTACTAGTCTGTCTGGCGTCCTGCCAGCCTACTAGTCTGTCTGGCGTCCTGCCAGCCTGCCAGCCTACTAGTCTGTCTGGCGTCCTGCCAGCCTACTAGTCTGTCTGGCGTCCTGCCAGCCTACTAGTCTGTCTGGCGTCCTGCCAGCCTACTAGTCTGTCTGGCGTCCTGCCAGCCTACTAGTCTGTCTGGCGTCCTGCCAGCCTACTAGTCTGTCTGGCGTCCTGCCAGCCTACTAGTCTGTCTGGCGTCCTGCCAGCCTACTAGTCTGTCTGGCGTCCTGCCAGCCTACTAGTCTGTCTGGCGTCCTGCCAGCCTACTAGTCTGTCTGGCGTCCTGCCAGCCTACTAGTCTGTCTGGCGTCCTGCCAGCCTACTAGTCTGTCTGGCGTCCTGCCAGCCTACTAGTCTGTCTGGAGTCCTGCCAGCCTACTAGTCCTGTCTGGCGTCCTGCCAGCCTACTAGTCTGTCTGGCGTCCTGCCAGCCTACTAGCCTGTCTGGCGTCCTGCCAGCCTACTAGCCTGTCTGCCGTCCTGCCAGCCTACTAGCCTGTCTGGCGTCCTGCCAGCCTACTAGTCTGTCTGGCGTCCTGCCAGCCTACTAGCCTGTCTGGCGTCCTGCCAGCCTACTATTCTGTCTGGCGTCCTGCCAGCCTACTAGTCTGTCTGGCGTCCTGCCAGCCTACTAGTCTGTCTGGCTTCCTGCCAGCCTACTAGTCTGTCTGCCGTCCTGCCAGCCTAGTAGCCTGTCTGGCATCCTGCCAGCGTACTAGTCTGTCTGCCGTCCTACCAGCCTACTAGCCGGTCTGGCGTCCTGCCAGCCTACTAGTCTGTCTACCGTCCTGCCAGCCTACTAGTCTGTCTGGCGTCTTGCCAGCCTACTAGCCTGTCTGGCGTCCTGCCAGTCTACTAGTCTGTCTGGCGTCCTGCCAGCCTACTAGCCTGTCTGGCGTCCTGCTAGCCTACTAGTCTGTCTTGCGTCCTGCCAGCCTACTAGTCTGTCTGGCGTCCTGCCAGCCTACTAGTCTGTCTGGCGTCCTGCCAGCCTACTAGTCTGTCTGGCGTCCTGCCAGCCTACTAGTCTGTCTGGCGTCCTGCCAGCCTACTAGCCTGTCTGGCGTCCTGCCAGCCTACTAGTCTGTCTGGCGTCCTGCCAGCCTACTAGTCTGTCTGGCGTCCTGCCAGCCTACTAGTCTGTCTGGCGTCCTGCCAGCCTACTAGCCTGTCTGGCGTCCTGCCAGCCTACTAGTCTGGCGTCCTGCCAGCCTACTAGTCTGTCTGGCGTCCTGCCAGCCTACTAGTCTGTCTGGCGTCCTGCCAGCCTACTATTCTGTCTGGCGTCCTGCCAGCCTACTAGTCTGTCTGGCGTCCTGCCAGCCTACTAGTCTGTCTGGCGTCCTGCCAGCCTACTACTGTCTCTCGTGCCAGCCTACTAGTCTGTCTGGCGTCCTGCCAGCCTACTAGTCTGTCTGGCGTCCTGCCAGCCTACTAGTCTGTCTGGCGTCCTGCCAGCCTACTAGTCTGTCTGGCGTCCTGCCAGCCTACTAGTCTGTCTGGCGTCCTGCCAGCCTACTAGTCTGTCTGGCGTCCTGCCAGCCTACTAGTCTGTCTGGCGTCCTGCCAGCCTACTAGTCTGTCTGGCGTCCTGCCAGCCTACTAGTCTGTCTGGCGTCCTGCCAGCCTACTATTCTGTCTGGCGTCCTGCCAGCCTACTAGTCGGTCCTGGCGTCCTGCCAGCCTACTAGTCTGACTGGCGTCCTGCCAGCCTACTAGTCTGTCTGGCGTCCTGCCAGCCTACTAGTCTGTCTGGCGTCCTGCCAGCCTACTAGTCTGTCTGGCGTCCTGCCAGCCTACTAGTCTGTCTGGCGTCCTGCCAGCCTACTAGTCTGTCTGGCGTCCTGCCAGCCTATTTGTCTGCCTGGCGTCCTGCAAGCCTACTAGTCTTTCCGTCTGGCGTCCTGCCAGCCTACTAGCCTGTCTGGCGTCCTGCCAGCCTACTAGCCTGTCTAGCGTCCTGCCAGCCTACTAGTCTGTCTGGCGTCCTGCCAGCATACTAGCCTGTCTGGCGTCCTGTCAGCCTACTAGTCTGTCTATCGTCCTGAAAGCCTACTAATCTGTCTGGCGTCCTGATAGCCTACTAATCTGTCTGGCGTCCTGCCAGCCTACTAGCCTCTCTCGCGTCCTGCCAGCCTACTAGTCTGTCTGGCGTCCTGCCAGCCTACTAGCCTGTCTGGCGTCCTGCCAGCCTACTAGTCTGTCTGGCGTCTTGCCAGCCTACTAGTCTGTCTGGCGTCATGCAGGCCTACAAATCTGTCTGGCGTCATGCAGGCCTACAAGTCTGTCTGGCGTCCTGCCAGCCTACTAGCCTCTCTGGCGTCCTGCCAGCCTACTAGTCTGTCTGGCGTCCTGCCAGCCGACTAGTCTGTCTGCCGTCCTGCCAGCCTACTAGTTTGTCTGGCGTCCTGCCAGCCTACTAGCCTGTCTGGCGTCCTGCCAGCCTACTAGCCGGTCTGGCGTCCTGCCAGCCTAATAGTCTATCTGGCGTCCTGCCAGCCTAGTATTCTGTCTGGCTTCCTGCCAGCCTACTATTCTGTCTGGCGTCCTGCCAGCCTACTAGTCTGTCTGGCGTCCTGCCAGCCTACTAGTCGGTCTGGCGTCCTGCCAGCCTACTAGTCTGTCTGGCGTCCTGCCAGCCTACTAGTCTGTCTGCCGTCCTGCCAGCCTACTAGTCTGGCGTCCTGCCAGCCTACTAGTCTGTCTGGCGTCCTGCCAGCCTACTAGTCTGTCTGGCGTCCTGCCAGCCTACTAGTCTGTCTGGCGTCCTGCCAGCCTACTTGTCTGTCTGGCGTCCTGCCAGCATACTAGCCATTCTGGCGTCCTGCCAGCCTACTAGTCTGTTTAGCGTCCTGCCACCCTTTTAGCCTTTCTTCCGTCCTGCCAGCCTATTAGCCTGTCTGGCGTCCTGCCAGCCTACTAGTCTGTCTATCGTCCTGCCAGCCTACTAATCTGTCTGGCGTCCTGATAGCCTATTAGCCTGTCTTGCGTCCTGCCAGCCCACTAGTCTGTTTGCCGATTGCCAGCCTACTAGCCTGTCTATCGTCCTGCCAGCCTACTAGCCTGTCTGGCGTCCTGCCAGCCAACTAGCCTGTCTATCGTCCTGCCAGCCTACTAGCCTGTCTGGCGTCCTGCCAGCCTACTAGTCTGTCTGGCGTCCTGCCAGCCTACTAGTCTGTCTGGCGTCCTGCCAGCCTACAAGTCTGTCTGGCGTCGTGCCAGCCTACTAATCTGGCTGTCGTCCTGCCAGCCTACTAATCTGTCTGGCGTCATGCAGGCTACAGTCTGCGTCCTGCCAGCCTACTAGTTTGTCTGGCGTCCTGCCAGCCTACTAGCCTGTCTGGCGTCCTGCCAGCCTACTAGCCGGTCTGGCGTCCTGCCAGCCTAATAGTCTGTCTGGCGTCCTGCCAGCCTACTAGTCTGTCTGGCGTCCTGCCAGCCTACTAGTCTGTCTGGCGTCCTGCCAGCCTACTAGTCGGTCTGGCGTCCTGCCAGCCTACTAGTCTGTCTGGCGTCCTGCCAGCCTACTAGTCTGTCTGCCGTCCTGCCAGCCTACTAGCCTGTCTGGCGTCCTGCCAGCCTACTAGTCGGTCTGGCGTCCTGCCAGCCTACTATTCGGTCTGGCGTCCTGCCAGCCTAATAGTCTATCTGGCGTCCTGCCAGCCTACTAGCCTGTCTGGCGTCCTGCCAGCCTACTAGTCTGTCTGGCTTCCTGCCAGCCTATTAGCCTGTCTGGCGTCCTGCCAGCCTACACGCCTGTTTGCCGTCATGCCAGCCTACTAGCCTGTCTATCGTCCTGCCAGCCTACTAGCCTGTCTGGCGTCCTGCCAGCCAATTAGCCTGCCAATCGTCCTGCCAGCCTACTAGCCTGTCTGGCGTCCTGCCAGCCTACTAGTCTGTCTATCGTCCTGCCAGCCTACTAATCTGTCTGGCGTCCTGCCAGCCTACTAGACTGTCTGGCGTCCTGCCAGCCTACTAGTCTGTCTGGCGTCCTGCCAGCCTACTAGCCTGTCTGGCGTCCTGCCAGCCTACTAGTCTGTCTGGCGTCCTGCCAGCCTACTAGCCTGTCTGGCGTCCTGCCAGCCTACTAGTCTGTCTGCCGTCCTGCCAACCTACTAGTCTGTCTGGCGTCCTGCCAGCCTACTGGTCTGTCTGGCTTCCTGCCAGCCTACTAGTCTGTCTGGCGTTCTGCCAGCCTACTAGTCTGTCTGCCGTCCTGCCAGCCTACTAGTCTGTCTGGCGTCCTGCCAGCCTACTAGTCTGTCTGGCGTCCTGCCAGCCTACTAGTCTGTCTGGCGTCCTGCCAGCCTACTAGTCTGTCTGTCGTCCTGCCAGCCCCCTACTAGCCTGTCGGTGCGTCCTGCCAGCCTACTAGTGTCTGGCGTCCTGCCGCTTACTCTGTTCCTGCCAGCCTACTAGTCTGTCTGGCGTCCTGCCAGCCTACTAGTCCTTCTGGCGTCCTGCCAGCCTACAAGCCTGTCTGGCGTCATGCCAGCCTACTAGTCTGTCTATCGTCCTGCCAGCCTACTAGCCTGTCTGGCGTCCTGCCAGCCTACTAGTCTGTCTATCGTCCTGCCAGCCTACTAATCTGTCTGGCGTCTGCCTGCCTACTAATCTTGTCTGTCGTCCTGCCAGCACCTACTAGTCTGTCTTGCGTCCTGCCAGCCTACTACTCTGTCTGGCGTCCTACCAGCCTACTAGTCTGTCTGGCGTCCTGCCAGCCTATTAGCCTGTCTGGCGTCCTGCCAGCCTACTAGCCTGTCTGGCGTCCTGCCAGCCTACTAGCCTGTCTAGCGTCCTGCCAGCCTACTAGTCTGTCTGGCGTCCTACCAGCCTACTAGCCTGTCTATCGTCCTGCCAGCCTACTAGCTGTCTATCGTCCTGCCAGCCTACTAGTCTGTCTGGCGTCCTGCCAGCCTACTAGTCTGTCTGGCGTCCTGCCAGCCTACTAGTCTGTCTGGCGTCCTGCCAGCCTACTAGCCTGTCTGGCGTCCTGCCAGCCTACTAGCCTGTCTGGCGTCCTGCCAGCCTACTAGTCTGTCTGGCGTCCTGCCAGCCTACTAGCCTGTCTGGCGTCCTGCCAGCCTACTAGTCTGTCTGGCGTCCTGCCAACCTACTAGTCGGTCTGGCGTCCTGCCAGCCTACTAGTCTGTCTGGCGTCCTGCCAGCCTACTAGTTCTGGCGTCCTGCCAGCCTACTAGTCTGTCTGGCGTCCTGCCAGCCTACTAGTCTGTCTGACGTCCTGCCAGCCTACTAGTCTGTCTGGCGTCCTGCCAGCCGACTAGTCTGTCTGGCGTCCTGCAAGCCTACTAGTCTGTCTGGCGTCCTGCCAGCCTACTAGTCTGTCTGGCGTCCTGCCAGCCTACTAGTCTGTCTGGCGTCCTGCCAGCCTACTAGTCTGTCTGGCGTCCTGCCAGCCTACTAGTCTGTCTGGCGTCCTGCCAGCCTACTAGTCTGTCTGGCGTCCTGCCAGCCTACTAGTCTGTCTGGCGTCCTGCCAGCCTACTAGTCTGTCTGGCGTCCTGCCAGCCTACTAGTCTGTCTGGCGTCCTGCCAGCCTACTAGTCTGTCTGGCGTCCTGCCAGCCTACTAGTCTGTCTGGCGTCCTGCCAGCCTACTAGTCTGTCTGGCGTCCTGCCAGCCTACTAGTCTGTCTGCGTCCTGCCAGCCTACTAGTCTGTCTGGCGTCCTGCCAGCCTACTAGCCTGTCTAGCGTCCTGCCAGCCTACTAGTCTGTCAGGCGTCCTGCAAGCCTACTAGTCTGTCTGGCGTCCTGCCAGCCTACTTATCTGTCTGGCGTCCTGCCAGCCTACTAGTCTGTCTGGCGTCCTGCCAGCCTACTAGTCTGTCTGGCGTCCTGCCAGCCTACTAATCTGTCTGGCGTCCTGCCAGCCTACTAGTCTGTCTGGCGTCCTGCCAGCCTACTAGTCTGTCTGGCGTCCTGCCAGCCTACTAGTCTGGCGTCCTGCCAGCCTACTAGTCTGTCTGGCGTCCTGCCAGCCTACTAGTCTGTCTGGCGTCCTGCCAGCCTACTAGTCTGTCTGGCGTCCTGCCAGCCTACTAGTCTGTCTGGCGTCCTGCCAGCCTACTAGTCTGTCTGGCGTCCTGCCAGCCTACTAGCCTGTCTGGCGTCCTGCCAGCCTACTAGTCTGTCTGGCGTCCTGCCAGCCTACTAGCCTGTCTGGCGTCCTGCCAGCCTACTAGTCTGTCTGGCGTCCTGCCAGCCTACTAGCCTGTCTGGCGTCCTGCCAGCCTACTAGCCTGTCTTGCCGTCCTGCCAGCCTACTAGCCTGTCTATCGTCCTGCCAGCCTACTAGCCTGTCTGCCGTCCTGCCAGCCTACTAGCCTGTCTGGCGTCCTGCCAGCCTACTAGTCTGTCTGGCGTCCTGCCAGCCTACTAGTCTGTCTGGCGTCCTGCCAGCCTACTAGTCTGTCTGGCGTCCTGCCAGCCTACTAGTCTGTCTGGCGTCCTGCCAGCCTACTAGTCTGTCTGGCGTCCTGCCAGCCTACTAGTCTGTCTGGCGTCCTGCCAGCCTACTAGCCTGTCTGGCGTCCTGCCAGCCTACTAGTCTGTCTGCGTCCTGCCAGCCTACTAGTCTGTCTGGCGTCCTGCCAGCCTACTAGTCTGTCTGGCGTCCTGCCAGCCTACTAGTCTGTCTGGCGTCCTGCCAGCCTACTAGTCTGTCTGGCGTCCTGCCAGCCTACTAGTCGGTCTGGCGTCCTGCCAGCCTACTAGTCTGTCTGGCGTCCTGCCAGCCTACTAGTCTGTCTGGCGTCCTGCCAGCCTACTAGTCTGTCTGGCGTCCTGCCAGCCTACTAGTCTGTCTGGCGTCCTGCCAGCCTACTAGTCTGTCTGGCGTCCTGCCAGCCTACTAGTCTGTCTGGCGTCCTGCCAGCCTACTAGTCTGTCTGGCGTCCTGCCAGCCTACTAGTCTGTCTGGCGTCCTGCCACCTACTAGTCTGTCTGGCGTCCTGCCAGCCTACTAGTCTGTCTGGCGTCCTGCCAGCCTACTAGTCTGTCTGGCGTCCTGCCAGCCTACTAGTCTGTCTGGCGTCCTGCCAGCCTACTAGTCTGTCTGGCGTCCTGCCAGCCTACTAGTCTGTCTGGCGTCCTGCCAGCCTACTAGTCTGTCTGGCGTCCTGCCAGCCTACTAGTCTGTCTGGCGTCCTGCCAGCCTACTAGTCTGTCTGGCGTCCTGCCAGCCTACTAGTCTGTCTGGCGTCCTGCCAGCCTACTAGTCTGTCTGGCGTCCTGCCAGCCTACTAGTCTGTCTGGCGTCCTGCCAGCCTACTAGCCTGTCTGGCGTCCTGCCAGCCTACTAGTCTGTCTGGCGTCCTGCCAGCCTACTAGTCTGTCTGGCGTCCTGCCAGCCTACTAGCCTGTCTGGCGTCCTGCCAGCCTACTAGTCTGTCTGGCGTCCTGCCAGCCTACTAGTCTGTCTGGCGTCCTGCCAGCCTACTAGTCTGTCTGGCGTCCTGCCAGCCTACTAGTCTGTCTGGCGTCCTGCCAGCCTACTAGCCATTACTCTGTCTGGCGTCCTGCCAGCCTACTAGTCTGTCTGGCGTCCTGCCAGCCTACTAGTCTGTCTGGCGTCCTGCCAGCCTACTAGTCTGTCTGGCGTCCTGCCAGCCTACTAGTCTGTCTGGCGTCCTGCCAGCCTACTAGTCTGTCTGGCGTCCTGCCAGCCTACTAGTCTGTCTGGCGTCCTGCCAGCCTACTAGTCTGTCTGGCGTCCTGCCAGCCTACTAGTCTGTCTGGCGTCCTGCCAGCCTACTAGTCTGTCTGGCGTCCTGCCAGCCTACTAGTCTGTCTGGCGTCCTGCCAGCCTACTAGTCTGTCTGGCGTCCTGCCAGCCTACTAGTCTGTCTGGCGTCCTGCCAGCCTACTAGTCTGTCTGGCGTCCTGCCAGCCTACTAGTCTGTCTGGCGTCCTGCCAGCCTACTAGTCTGTCTGGCGTCCTGCCAGCCTACTAGTCTGTCTGGCGTCCTGCCAGCCTACTAGTCTGTCTGGCGTCCTGCCAGCCTACTAGTCTGTCTGGCGTCCTGCCAGCCTACTAGTCTGTCTGGCGTCCTGCCAGCCTACTAGTCTGTCTGGCGTCCTGCCAGCCTACTAGTCTGTCTGGCGTCCTGCCAGCCTACTAGTCTGTCTGGCGTCCTGCCAGCCTACTAGTCTGTCTGGCGTCCTGCCAGCCTACTAGTCTGTCTGGCGTCCTGCCAGCCTACTAGTCTGTCTGGCGTCCTGCCAGCCTACTAGTCTGTCTGGCGTCCTGCCAGCCTACTAGTCTGTCTGGCGTCCTGCCAGCCTACTAGTCTGTCTGGCGTCCTGCCAGCCTACTAGTCTGTCTGGCGTCCTGCCAGCCTACTAGTCTGTCTGGCGTCCTGCCAGCCTACTAGTCTGTCTGGCGTCCTGCCAGCCTACTAGCCTGTCTGGCGTCCTGCCAGCCTACTAGTCTGTCTGGCGTCCTGCCAGCCTACTAGTCTGTCTGGCGTCCTGCCAGCCTACTAGTCTGTCTGGCGTCCTGCCAGCCTACTAGTCTGTCTGGCGTCCTGCCAGCCTACTAGTCTGTCTGGCGTCCTGCCAGCCTACTAGTCTGTCTGGCGTCCTGCCAGCCTACTAGTCTGTCTGGCGTCCTGCCAGCCTACTAGTCTGTCTGGCGTCCTGCCAGCCTACTAGTCTGTCTGGCGTCCTGCCAGCCTACTAGTCTGTCTGGCGTCCTGCCAGCCTACTAGTCTGTCTGGCGTCCTGCCAGCCTACTAGTCTGTCTGGCGTCCTGCCAGCCTACTAGTCTGTCTGGCGTCCTGCCAGCCTACTAGTCTGTCTGGCGTCCTGCCAGCCTACTAGTCTGTCTGGCGTCCTGCCAGCCTACTAGTCTGTCTGGCGTCCTGCCAGCCTACTAGTCTGTCTGGCGTCCTGCCAGCCTACTAGTCTGTCTGGCGTCCTGCCAGCCTACTAGTCTGTCTGGCGTCCTGCCAGCCTACTAGTCTGTCTGGCGTCCTGCCAGCCTACTAGTCTGTCTGGCGTCCTGCCAGCCTACTAGTCTGTCTGGCGTCCTGCCAGCCTACTAGTCTGTCTGGCGTCCTGCCAGCCTACTAGTCTGTCTGGCGTCCTGCCAGCCTACTAGTCTGTCTGGCGTCCTGCCAGCCTACTAGTCTGTCTGGCGTCCTGCCAGCCTACTAGTCTGTCTGGCGTCCTGCCAGCCTACTAGTCTGTCTGGCGTCCTGCCAGCCTACTAGTCTGTCTGGCGTCCTGCCAGCCTACTAGTCTGTCTGGCGTCCTGCCAGCCTACTAGTCTGTCTGGCGTCCTGCCAGCCTACTAGTCTGTCTGGCGTCCTGCCAGCCTACTAGTCTGTCTGGCGTCCTGCCAGCCTACTAGTCTGTCTGGCGTCCTGCCAGCCTACTAGTCTGTCTGGCGTCCTGCCAGCCTACTAGTCTGTCTGGCGTCCTGCCAGCCTACTAGTCTGTCTGGCGTCCTGCCAGCCTACTAGTCTGTCTGGCGTCCTGCCAGCCTACTAGTCTGTCTGGCGTCCTGCCAGCCTACTAGTCTGTCTGGCGTCCTGCCAGCCTACTAGTCTGTCTGGCGTCCTGCCAGCCTACTAGTCTGTCTGGCGTCCTGCCAGCCTACTAGTCTGTCTGGCGTCCTGCCAGCCTACTAGTCTGTCTGGCGTCCTGCCAGCCTACTAGTCTGTCTGGCGTCCTGCCAGCCTACTAGCCTGTCTGGCGTCCTGCCAGCCTACTAGCCTGTCTGGCGTCCTGCCAGCCTACTAGCCTGTCTGGCGTCCTGCCAGCCTACTAGCCTGTCTGGCGTCCTGCCAGCCTACTAGTCTGTCTGGCGTCCTGCCAGCCTACTAGTCTGTCTGGCGTCCTGCCAGCCTACTAGTCTGTCTGGCGTCCTGCCAGCCTACTAGTCTGTCTGGCGTCCTGCCAGCCTACTAGTCTGTCTGGCGTCCTGCCAGCCTACTAGTCTGTCTGGCGTCCTGCCAGCCTACTAGTCTGTCTGGCGTCCTGCCAGCCTACTAGTCTGTCTGGCGTCCTGCCAGCCTACTAGTCTGTCTGGCGTCCTGCCAGCCTACTAGTCTGTCTGGCGTCCTGCCAGCCTACTAGTCTGTCTGGCGTCCTGCCAGCCTACTAGTCTGTCTGGCGTCCTGCCAGCCTACTAGTCTGTCTGGCGTCCTGCCAGCCTACTAGTCTGTCTGGCGTCCTGCCAGCCTACTAGTCTGTCTGGCGTCCTGCCAGCCTACTAGTCTGTCTGGCGTCCTGCCAGCCTACTAGCCTGTCTGGCGTCCTGCCAGCCTACTAGTCTGTCTGGCGTCCTGCCAGCCTACTAGTCTGTCTGGCGTCCTGCCAGCCTACTAGTCTGTCTGGCGTCCTGCCAGCCTACTAGTCTGTCTGGCGTCCTGCCAGCCTACTAGTCTGTCTGGCGTCCTGCCAGCCTACTAGTCTGTCTGGCGTCCTGCCAGCCTACTAGTCTGTCTGGCGTCCTGCCAGCCTACTAGTCTGTCTGGCGTCCTGCCAGCCTACTAGTCTGTCTGGCGTCCTGCCAGCCTACTAGTCTGTCTGGCGTCCTGCCAGCCTACTAGTCTGTCTGGCGTCCTGCCAGCCTACTAGTCTGTCTGGCGTCCTGCCAGCCTACTAGTCTGTCTGGCGTCCTGCCAGCCTACTAGTCTGTCTGGCGTCCTGCCAGCCTACTAGTCTGTCTGGCGTCCTGCCAGCCTACTAGTCTGTCTGGCGTCCTGCCAGCCTACTAGTCTGTCTGGCGTCCTGCCAGCCTACTAGTCTGTCTGGCGTCCTGCCAGCCTACTAGTCTGTCTGGCGTCCTGCCAGCCTACTAGTCTGTCTGGCGTCCTGCCAGCCTACTAGTCTGTCTGGCGTCCTGCCAGCCTACTAGTCTGTCTGGCGTCCTGCCAGCCTACTAGTCTGTCTGGCGTCCTGCCAGCCTACTAGTCTGTCTGGCGTCCTGCCAGCCTACTAGTCTGTCTGGCGTCCTGCCAGCCTACTAGTCTGTCTGGCGTCCTGCCAGCCTACTAGTCTGTCTGGCGTCCTGCCAGCCTACTAGTCTGTCTGGCGTCCTGCCAGCCTACTAGTCTGTCTGGCGTCCTGCCAGCCTACTAGTCTGTCTGGCGTCCTGCCAGCCTACTAGTCTGTCTGGCGTCCTGCCAGCCTACTAGTCTGTCTGGCGTCCTGCCAGCCTACTAGTCTGTCTGGCGTCCTGCCAGCCTACTAGTCTGTCTGGCGTCCTGCCAGCCTACTAGCCTGTCTGGCGTCCTGCCAGCCTACTAGTCTGTCTGGCGTCCTGCCAGCCTACTAGACTGTCTGGCGTCCTGCCAGCCTAGTAGTCTGTCTGGCGTCCTGCCAGCCTACTAGTCTGTCTGGCGTCCTGCCAGCCTACTAGTCTGTCTGGCGTCCTGCCAGCCTACTAGTCTGTCTGGCGTCCTGCCAGCCTACTAGTCTGTATGGCGTCTGCCAGCCTACTAGTCTGTCTGGCGTCCTGCCAGCCTACTAGTCTGTCTGGCGTCCTGCCAGCCTACTAGTCTGTCTGGCGTCCTGCCAGCCTACTAGTCTGTCTGGCGTCCTGCCAGCCTACTAGTCTGTCTGGCGTCCTGCCAGCCTACTAGTCTGTCTGGCGTCCTGCCAGCCTACTAGTCGGTCTGGCGTCCTGCCAGCCTACTAGTCTGTCTGGCGTCCTGCCAGCCTACTAGTCTGTCTGGCGTCCTGCCAGCCTTCTAGTCTGTCTGGCGTCCTGCCAGCATACTAGCCTGTCTGGCGTCCTGCCAGCCTACTAGTCTGTCTAGCGTCCTGCCAGCCTACTAGTCTGTCTGGCGTCCTGCCAGCCTACTAGTCTGTCTGGCGTCCTGCCAGCCTACTAGTCTGTCTGGCGTCCTGCCAGCCTACTAGTCTGTCTGGCGTCCTGCCAGCCTACTAGTCTGTCTGGCGTCCTGCCAGCCTACTAGTCTGTCTGGCGTCCTGCCAGCCTACTAGTCTGTCTGGCGTCC
Source organism: Procambarus clarkii (assembly GCF_020424385.1). Taxonomy (NCBI): domain Eukaryota; kingdom Metazoa; phylum Arthropoda; class Malacostraca; order Decapoda; family Cambaridae; genus Procambarus; species Procambarus clarkii. Next base: position 84,716 of record NW_025555765.1, read on the forward strand.
TGCCAGCCTACTAGTCTGTCTGGCGTCCTGCCAGCCTACTAGTCTGTCTGGCGTCCTGCCAGCCTACTAGTCTGTCTGGCGTCCTGCCAGCCTACTAGTCTGTCTGGCGTCCTGCCAGCCTACTAGTCTGTCTGGCGTCCTGCCAGCCTACTAGTCTGTCTGGCGTCCTGCCAGCCTACTAGTCTGTCTGGCGTCCTGCCAGCCTACTAGTCTGTCTGGCGTCCTGCCAGCCTACTAGTCTGTCTGGCGTCCTGCCAGCCTACTAGTCTGTCTGGCGTCCTGCCAGCCTACTAGTCTGTCTGGCGTCCTGCCAGCCTACTAGTCTGTCTGGCGTCCTGCCAGCCTACTAGTCTGTCTGGCGTCCTGCCAGCCTACTAGCCTGTCTGGCGTCCTGCCAGCCTACTAGTCTGTCTGGCGTCCTGCCAGCCTACTAGTCTGTCTGGCGTCCTGCCAGCCTACTAGCCTGTCTGGCGTCCTGCCAGCCTACTAGTCTGTCTGGCGTCCTGCCAGCCTACTAGTCTGTCTGGCGTCCTGCCAGCCTACTAGTCTGTCTGGCGTCCTGCCAGCCTACTAGTCTGTCTGGCGTCCTGCCAGCCTACTAGTCTGTCTGGCGTCCTGCCAGCCTACTAGTCTGTCTGGCGTCCTGCCAGCCTACTAGTCTGTCTGGCGTCCTGCCAGCCTACTAGTCTGTCTGGCGTCCTGCCAGCCTACTAGTCTGTCTGGCGTCCTGCCAGCCTACTAGTCTGTCTGGCGTCCTGCCAGCCTACTAGTCTGTCTGGCGTCCTGCCAGCCTACTAGTCTGTCTGGCGTCCTGCCAGCCTACTAGTCTGTCTGGCGTCCTGCCAGCCTACTAGTCTGTCTGGCGTCCTGCCAGCCTACTAGTCTGTCTGGCGTCCTGCCAGCCTACTAGTCTGTCTGGCGTCCTGCCAGCCTACTAGTCTGTCTGTCTGCCAGCCTACTAGTCTGTCTGCCAGCCTACTAGCCTACTCTGTCTGGCGTCCTGCCAGCCTACTAGTCTGTCTGGCGTCCTGCCAGCCTACTAGTCTGTCTGGCGTCCTGCCAGCCTACTAGTCTAGTCTGTCTGGCGTCCTGCCAGCCTACTAGTCTGTCTGGCGTCCTGCCAGCCTACTAGTCTGTCTGGCGTCCTGCCAGCCTACTAGTCTGTCTGGCGTCCTGCCAGCCTACTAGTCTGTCTGGCGTCCTGCCAGCCTACTAGTCTGTCTGGCGTCCTGCCAGCCTACTAGTCTGTCTGGCGTCCTGCCAGCCTACTAGTCTGTCTGGCGTCCTGCCAGCCTACTAGTCTGTCTGGCGTCCTGCCAGCCTACTAGTCTGTCTGGCGTCCTGCCAGCCTACTAGTCTGTCTGGCGTCCTGCCAGCCTACTAGTCTGTCTGGCGTCCTGCCAGCCTACTAGTCTGTCTGGCGTCCTGCCAGCCTACTAGTCTGTCTGGCGTCCTGCCAGCCTACTAGTCTGTCTGGCGTCCTGCCAGCCTACTAGTCTGTCTGGCGTCCTGCCAGCCTACTAGTCTGTCTGGCGTCCTGCCAGCCTACTAGTCTGTCTGGCGTCCTGCCAGCCTACTAGTCTGTCTGGCGTCCTGCCAGCCTACTAGTCTGTCTGGCGTCCTGCCAGCCTACTAGCCTACTCTGTCTGGCGTCCTGCCAGCCTACTAGTCTGTCTGGCGTCCTGCCAGCCTACTAGTCTGTCTGGCGTCCTGCCAGCCTACTAGTCTGTCTGGCGTCCTGCCAGCATACTAGCCTGTCTGGCGTCCTGCCAGCCTACTAGTCTGTCTGGCGTCCTGCCAGCCTACTAGCCTGTCTGGCGTCCTGCCAGCCTACTAGCCTGTCTGGCGTCCTGCCAGCCTACTAGTCTGTCTGGCGTCCTGCCAGCCTACTAGTCTGTCTGGCGTCCTGCCAGCCTACTAGTCTGTCTGGCGTCCTGCCAGCCTACTAGTCTGTCTGGCGTCCTGCCAGCCTACTAGTCTGTCTGGCGTCCTGCCAGCCTACTAGTCTGTCTGGCGTCCTGCCAGCCTACTAGTCTGTCTGGCGTCCTGCCAGCCTACTAGTCTGTCTGGCGTCCTGCCAGCCTACTAGTCTGTCTGGCGTCCTGCCAGCCTACTAGCCTGTCTGGCGTCCTGCCAGCCTACTAGTCTGTCTGGCGTCCTGCCAGCCTACTAGTCTGTCTGGCGTCCTGCCAGCCTACTAGTCTGTCTGGCGTCCTGCCAGCCTACTAGCCTGTCTGGCGTCCTGCCAGCCTACTAGTCTGTCTGGCGTCCTGCCAGCCTACTAGTCTGTCTGGCGTCCTGCCAGCCTACTAGTCTGTCTGGCGTCCTGCCAGCCTACTAGTCTGTCTGGCGTCCTGCCAGCCTACTAGTCTGTCTGGCGTCTGTCTGGCGTCCTGCCAGCCTACTAGTCTGTCTGGCGTCCTGCCAGCCTACTAGTCTGTCTGGCGTCCTGCCAGCCTACTAGTCTGTCTGGCGTCCTGCCAGCCTACTAGTCTGTCTGGCGTCCTGCCAGCCTACTAGTCTGTCTGGCGTCCTGCCAGCCTACTAGTCTGTCTGGCGTCCTGCCAGCCTACTAGTCTGTCTGGCGTCCTGCCAGCCTACTAGTCTGTCTGGCGTCCTGCCAGCCTACTAGTCTGTCTGGCGTCCTGCCAGCCTACTAGTCTGTCTGGCGTCCTGCCAGCCTACTAGTCTGTCTGGCGTCCTGCCAGCCTACTAGTCTGTCTGGCGTCCTGCCAGCCTACTAGTCTGTCTGGCGTCCTGCCAGCCTACTAGTCTGTCTGGCGTCCTGCCAGCCTACTAGTCTGTCTGGCGTCCTGCCAGCCTACTAGTCTGTCTGGCGTCCTGCCAGCCTACTAGTCTGTCTGGCGTCCTGCCAGCCTACTAGTCTGTCTGGCGTCCTGCCAGCCTACTAGTCTGTCTGGCGTCCTGCCAGCCTACTAGTCTGTCTGGCGTCCTGCCAGCCTACTAGTCTGTCTGGCGTCCTGCCAGCCTACTAGTCTGTCTGGCGTCCTGCCAGCCTACTAGTCTGTCTGGCGTCCTGCCAGCCTACTAGTCTGTCTGGCGTCCTGCCAGCCTACTAGTCTGTCTGGCGTCCTGCCAGCCTACTAGTCTGTCTGGCGTCCTGCCAGCCTACTAGTCTGTCTGGCGTCCTGCCAGCCTACTAGTCTGTCTGGCGTCCTGCCAGCCTACTAGTCTGTCTGGCGTCCTGCCAGCCTACTAGTCTGTCTGGCGTCCTGCCAGCCTACTAGTCTGTCTGGCGTCCTGCCAGCCTACTAGTCTGTCTGGCGTCCTGCCAGCCTACTAGTCTGTCTGGCGTCCTGCCAGCCTACTAGTCTGTCTGGCGTCCTGCCAGCCTACTAGTCTGTCTGGCGTCCTGCCAGCCTACTAGTCTGTCTGGCGTCCTGCCAGCCTACTAGTCTGTCTGGCGTCCTGCCAGCCTACTAGTCTGTCTGGCGTCCTGCCAGCCTACTAGTCTGTCTGGCGTCCTGCCAGCCTACTAGTCTGTCTGGCGTCCTGCCAGCCTACTAGTCTGTCTGGCGTCCTGCCAGCCTACTAGTCTGTCTGGCGTCCTGCCAGCCTACTAGCCTGTCTGGCGTCCTGCCAGCCTACTAGTCTGTCTGGCGTCCTGCCAGCCTACTAGCCTGTCTGGCGTCCTGCCAGCCTACTAGTCTGTCTGGCGTCCTGCCAGCCTACTAGTCTGTCTGGCGTCCTGCCAGCCTACTAGTCTGTCTGGCGTCCTGCCAGCCTACTAGTCTGTCTGGCGTCCTGCCAGCCTACTAGTCTGTCTGGCGTCCTGCCAGCCTACTAGTCTGTCTGGCGTCCTGCCAGCCTACTAGTCTGTCTGGCGTCCTGCCAGCCTACTAGTCTGTCTGGCGTCCTGCCAGCCTACTAGTCTGTCTGGCGTCCTGCCAGCCTACTAGTCTGTCTGGCGTCCTGCCAGCCTACTAGTCTGTCTGGCGTCCTGCCAGCCTACTAGTCTGTCTGGCGTCCTGCCAGCCTACTAGTCTGTCTGGCGTCCTGCCAGCCTACTAGTCTGTCTGGCGTCCTGCCAGCCTACTAGTCTGTCTGGCGTCCTGCCAGCCTACTAGTCTGTCTGGCGTCCTGCCAGCCTACTAGTCTGTCTGGCGTCCTGCCAGCCTACTAGTCTGTCTGGCGTCCTGCCAGCCTACTAGTCTGTCTGGCGTCCTGCCAGCCTACTAGTCTGTCTGGCGTCCTGCCAGCCTACTAGTCTGTCTGGCGTCCTGCCAGCCTACTAGTCTGTCTGGCGTCCTGCCAGCCTACTAGTCTGTCTGGCGTCCTGCCAGCCTACTAGTCTGTCTGGCGTCCTGCCAGCCTACTAGTCTGTCTGGCGTCCTGCCAGCCTACTAGTCTGTCTGGCGTCCTGCCAGCCTACTAGTCTGTCTGGCGTCCTGCCAGCCTACTAGTCTGTCTGGCGTCCTGCCAGCCTACTAGTCTGTCTGGCGTCCTGCCAGCCTACTAGTCTGTCTGGCGTCCTGCCAGCCTACTAGTCTGTCTGGCGTCCTGCCAGCCTACTAGTCTGTCTGGCGTCCTGCCAGCCTACTAGTCTGTCTGGCGTCCTGCCAGCCTACTAGTCTGTCTGGCGTCCTGCCAGCCTACTAGTCTGTCTGGCGTCCTGCCAGCCTGTCTGGCGTCCTGCCAGCCTACTAGTCTGTCTGGCGTCCTGCCAGCCTACTAGTCTGTCTGGCGTCCTGCCAGCCTACTAGTCTGTCTGGCGTCCTGCCAGCCTACTAGTCTGTCTGGCGTCCTGCCAGCCTACTAGTCTGTCTGGCGTCCTGCCAGCCTACTAGTCTGTCTGGCGTCCTGCCAGCCTACTAGTCTGTCTGGCGTCCTGCCAGCCTACTAGTCTGTCTGGCGTCCTGCCAGCCTACTAGTCTGTCTGGCGTCCTGCCAGCCTACTAGTCTGTCTGGCGTCCTGCCAGCCTACTAGTCTGTCTGGCGTCCTGCCAGCCTACTAGTCTGTCTGGCGTCCTGCCAGCCTACTAGTCTGTCTGGCGTCCTGCCAGCCTACTAGTCTGTCTGGCGTCCTGCCAGCCTACTAGTCTGTCTGGCGTCCTGCCAGCCTACTAGTCTGTCTGGCGTCCTGCCAGCCTACTAGTCTGTCTGGCGTCCTGCCAGCCTACTAGCCTGTCTGGCGTCCTGCCAGCCTACTAGCCTGTCTGGCGTCCTGCCAGCCTACTAGTCTGTCTGGCGTCCTGCCAGCCTACTAGTCTGTCTGGCGTCCTGCCAGCCTACTAGTCTGTCTGGCGTCCTGCCAGCCTACTAGTCTGTCTGGCGTCCTGCCAGCCTACTAGTCTGTCTGGCGTCCTGCCAGCCTACTAGTCTGTCTGGCGTCCTGCCAGCCTACTAGTCTGTCTGGCGTCCTGCCAGCCTACTAGTCTGTCTGGCGTCCTGCCAGCCTACTAGTCTGTCTGGCGTCCTGCCAGCCTACTAGTCTGTCTGGCGTCCTGCCAGCCTACTAGTCTGTCTGGCGTCCTGCCAGCCTACTAGTCTGTCTGGCGTCCTGCCAGCCTACTAGTCTGTCTGGCGTCCTGCCAGCCTACTAGTCTGTCTGGCGTCCTGCCAGCCTACTAGTCTGTCTGGCGTCCTGCCAGCCTACTAGTCTGTCTGGCGTCCTGCCAGCCTACTAGTCTGTCTGGCGTCCTGCCAGCCTACTAGTCTGTCTGGCGTCCTGCCAGCCTACTAGTCTGTCTGGCGTCCTGCCAGCCTACTAGTCTGTCTGGCGTCCTGCCAGCCTACTAGTCTGTCTGGCGTCCTGCCAGCCTACTAGTCTGTCTGGCGTCCTGCCAGCCTACTAGTCTGTCTGGCGTCCTGCCAGCCTACTAGTCTGTCTGGCGTCCTGCCAGCCTACTAGTCTGTCTGGCGTCCTGCCAGCCTACTAGTCTGTCTGGCGTCCTGCCAGCCTACTAGTCTGTCTGGCGTCCTGCCAGCCTACTAGTCTGTCTGGCGTCCTGCCAGCCTACTAGTCTGTCTGGCGTCCTGCCAGCCTACTAGTCTGTCTGGCGTCCTGCCAGCCTACTAGTCTGTCTGGCGTCCTGCCAGCCTACTAGTCTGTCTGGCGTCCTGCCAGCCTACTAGTCTGTCTGGCGTCCTGCCAGCCTACTAGTCTGTCTGGCGTCCTGCCAGCCTACTAGTCTGTCTGGCGTCCTGCCAGCCTACTAGTCTGTCTGGCGTCCTGCCAGCCTACTAGTCTGTCTGGCGTCCTGCCAGCCTACTAGTCTGTCTGGCGTCCTGCCAGCCTACTAGTCTGTCTGGCGTCCTGCCAGCCTACTAGTCTGTCTGGCGTCCTGCCAGCCTACTAGTCTGTCTGGCGTCCTGCCAGCCTACTAGCCTGTCTGGCGTCCTGCCAGCCTACTAGTCTGTCTGGCGTCCTGCCAGCCTACTAGTCTGTCTGGCGTCCTGCCAGCCTACTAGTCTGTCTGGCGTCCTGCCAGCCTACTAGTCTGTCTGGCGTCCTGCCAGCCTACTAGTCTGTCTGGCGTCCTGCCAGCCTACTAGTCTGTCTGGCGTCCTGCCAGCCTACTAGTCTGTCTGGCGTCCTGCCAGCCTACTAGTCTGTCTGGCGTCCTGCCAGCCTACTAGTCTGTCTGGCGTCCTGCCAGCCTACTAGTCTGTCTGGCGTCCTGCCAGCCTACTAGTCTGTCTGGCGTCCTGCCAGCCTACTAGTCTGTCTGGCGTCCTGCCAGCCTACTAGTCTGGCGTCCTGGCGTCCTGCCAGCCTACTAGTCTGTCTGGCGTCCTGCCAGCCTACTAGTCTGTCTGGCGTCCTGCCAGCCTACTAGTCTGTCTGGCGTCCTGCCAGCCTACTAGTCTGTCTGGCGTCCTGCCAGCCTACTAGTCTGTCTGGCGTCCTGCCAGCCTACTAGTCTGTCTGGCGTCCTGCCAGCCTACTAGTCTGTCTGGCGTCCTGCCAGCCTACTAGTCTGTCTGGCGTCCTGCCAGCCTACTAGTCTGTCTGGCGTCCTGCCAGCCTACTAGTCTGTCTGGCGTCCTGCCAGCCTACTAGTCTGTCTGGCGTCCTGCCAGCCTACTAGTCTGTCTGGCGTCCTGCCAGCCTACTAGTCTGTCTGGCGTCCTGCCAGCCTACTAGTCTGTCTGGCGTCCTGCCAGCCTACTAGTCTGTCTGGCGTCCTGCCAGCCTACTAGTCTGTCTGGCGTCCTGCCAGCCTACTAGTCTGTCTGGCGTCCTGCCAGCCTACTAGTCTGTCTGGCGTCCTGCCAGCCTACTAGTCTGTCTGGCGTCCTGCCAGCCTACTAGTCTGTCTGGCGTCCTGCCAGCCTACTAGTCTGTCTGGCGTCCTGCCAGCCTACTAGTCTGTCTGGCGTCCTGCCAGCCTACTAGTCTGTCTGGCGTCCTGCCAGCCTACTAGTCTGTCTGGCGTCCTGCCAGCCTACTAGTCTGTCTGGCGTCCTGCCAGCCTACTAGTCTGTCTGGCGTCCTGCCAGCCTACTAGTCTGTCTGGCGTCCTGCCAGCCTACTAGTCTGTCTGGCGTCCTGCCAGCCTACTAGTCTGTCTGGCGTCCTGCCAGCCTACTAGTCTGTCTGGCGTCCTGCCAGCCTACTAGTCTGTCTGGCGTCCTGCCAGCCTACTAGTCTGTCTGGCGTCCTGCCAGCCTACTAGTCTGTCTGGCGTCCTGCCAGCCTACTAGTCTGTCTGGCGTCCTGCCAGCCTACTAGTCTGTCTGGCGTCCTGCCAGCCTACTAGTCTGTCTGGCGTCCTGCCAGCCTACTAGTCTGTCTGGCGTCCTGCCAGCCTACTAGTCTGTCTGGCGTCCTGCCAGCCTACTAGTCTGTCTGGCGTCCTGCCAGCCTACTAGTCTGTCTGGCGTCCTGCCAGCCTACTAGTCTGTCTGGCGTCCTGCCAGCCTACTAGTCTGTCTGGCGTCCTGCCAGCCTACTAGTCTGTCTGGCGTCCTGCCGTCCTGCCAGCCTGTCTAGTCCTCTAGTCTGTCTGGCGTCCTGCCAGCCTACTAGTCTGTCTGGCGTCCTGCCAGCCTACTAGTCTGTCTGGCGTCCTGCCAGCCTACTAGTCTGTCTGGCGTCCTGCCAGCCTACTAGTCTGTCTGGCGTCCTGCCAGCCTACTAGTCTGTCTGGCGTCCTGCCAGCCTACTAGTCTGTCTGGCGTCCTGCCAGCCTACTAGTCTGTCTGGCGTCCTGCCAGCCTACTAGTCTGTCTGGCGTCCTGCCAGCCTACTAGTCTGTCTGGCGTCCTGCCAGCCTACTAGTCTGTCTGGCGTCCTGCCAGCCTACTAGTCTGTCTGGCGTCCTGCCAGCCTACTAGTCTGTCTGGCGTCCTGCCAGCCTACTAGTCTGTCTGGCGTCCTGCCAGCCTACTAGTCTGTCTGGCGTCCTGCCAGCCTACTAGTCTGTCTGGCGTCCTGCCAGCCTACTAGTCTGTCTGGCGTCCTGCCAGCCTACTAGTCTGTCTGGCGTCCTGCCAGCCTACTAGTCTGTCTGGCGTCCTGCCAGCCTACTAGTCTGTCTGGCGTCCTGCCAGCCTACTAGTCTGTCTGGCGTCCTGCCAGCCTACTAGTCTGTCTGGCGTCCTGCCAGCCTACTAGTCTGTCTGGCGTCCTGCCAGCCTACTAGTCTGTCTGGCGTCCTGCCAGCCTACTAGTCTGTCTGGCGTCCTGCCAGCCTACTAGTCTGTGCGTCCTGCCAGCCTACTAGTCTGTCTGGCGTCCTGCCAGCCTACTAGTCTGTCTGGCGTCCTGCCAGCCTACTAGTCTGTCTGGCGTCCTGCCAGCCTACTAGTCTGTCTGGCGTCCTGCCAGCCTACTAGTCTGTCTGGCGTCCTGCCAGCCTACTAGTCTGTCTGGCGTCCTGCCAGCCTACTAGTCTGTCTGGCGTCCTGCCAGCCTACTAGTCTGTCTGGCGTCCTGCCAGCCTACTAGTCTGTCTGGCGTCCTGCCAGCCTACTAGTCTGTCTGGCGTCCTGCCAGCCTACTAGTCTGTCTGGCGTCCTGCCAGCCTACTAGTCTGTCTGGCGTCCTGCCAGCCTACTAGTCTGTCTGGCGTCCTGCCAGCCTACTAGTCTGTCTGGCGTCCTGCCAGCCTACTAGTCTGTCTGGCGTCCTGCCAGCCTACTAGTCTGTCTGGCGTCCTGCCAGCCTACTAGTCTGTCTGGCGTCCTGCCAGCCTACTAGTCTGTCTGGCGTCCTGCCAGCCTACTAGTCTGTCTGGCGTCCTGCCAGCCTACTAGTCTGTCTGGCGTCCTGCCAGCCTACTAGTCTGTCTGGCGTCCTGCCAGCCTACTAGTCTGTCTGGCGTCCTGCCAGCCTACTAGTCTGTCTGGCGTCCTGCCAGCCTACTAGTCTGTCTGGCGTCCTGCCAGCCTACTAGTCTGTCTGGCGTCCTGCCAGCCTACTAGTCTGTCTGGCGTCCTGCCAGCCTACTAGTCTGTCTGGCGTCCTGCCAGCCTACTAGTCTGTCTGGCGTCCTGCCAGCCTACTAGTCTGTCTGGCGTCCTGCCAGCCTACTAGTCTGTCTGGCGTCCTGCCAGCCTACTAGCCTGTCTGGCGTCCTGCCAGCCTACTAGTCTGTCTGGCGTCCTGCCAGCCTACTAGTCTGTCTGGCGTCCTGCCAGCCTACTAGCCTGTCTGGCGTCCTGCCAGCCTACTAGCCTGTCTGGCGTCCTGCCAGCCTACTAGCCTGTCTTGCGTCTTGCCAGCCTTCTAGCCTGTCTGGCGACATGCCAGCCTACTAGTCTGTCTGGCGTCCTGCCAGCATACTAGTCTGTCTGGCGTTTTGCCAGCCTACTAATCGGTCTGGCTTCATGCCAGCCTACTAGTCTGTCTGGCGTCCTGCGAGCCTACTAGATGGTATGGCGTCCTGCGAGCCTACTAGTCGGTCAAGCGTCCTGCCAGCCTACTAGTCGGTCTGGCGTCCTGCCAGCCTACTAGTCTGTCTGGCGTCCTGCCAGCCTAATAGTCGGTCTGGCGTCCTGCCAGCCTACTAGTCTGTCTGGCGTCCTGCCAGCCTACTAGTCTGTCTGGCGTCCTGCCAGCCTACTAGTCTGTCTGGCGTCCTGCCAGCCTACTAGTCTGTCTGGCGTCCTGCCAGCCTACTAGTCTGTCTGGCGTCCTGCCAGCCTACTAGTCTGTCTGGCGTCCTGCCAGCCTACTAGTCTGTCTGGCGTCCTGCCAGCCTACTAGTCTGTCTGGCGTCCTGCCAGCCTACTAGTCTGTCTGGCGTCCTGCCAGCCTACTAGTCTGTCTGGCGTCCTGCCAGCCTACTAGTCTGTCTGGCGTCCTGCCAGCCTACTAGTCTGTCTGGCGTCCTGCCAGCCTACTAGTCTGTCTGGCGTCCTGCCAGCCTACTAGTCTGTCTGGCGTCCTGCCAGCCTACTAGTCTGTCTGGCGTCCTGCCAGCCTACTAGTCTGTCTGGCGTCCTGCCAGCCTACTAGTCTGTCTGGCGTCCTGCCAGCCTACTAGTCTGTCTGGCGTCCTGCCAGCCTACTAGTCTGTCTGGCGTCCTGCCAGCCTACTAGTCTGTCTGGCGTCCTGCCAGCCTACTAGCCTGTCTGGCGTCCTGCCAGCCTACTAGCCTGTCTGGCGTCCTGCCAGCCTACTAGTCTGTCTGGCGTCCTGCCAGCCTACTAGTCTGTCTGGCGTCCTGCCAGCCTACTAGTCTGTCTGGCGTCCTGCCAGCCTACTAGTCTGTCTGGCGTCCTGCCAGCCTACTAGTCTGTCTGGCGTCCTGCCAGCCTACTAGTCTGTCTGGCGTCCTGCCAGCCTACTAGTCTGTCTGGCGTCCTGCCAGCCTACTAGTCTGTCTGGCGTCCTGCCAGCCTACTAGTCTGTCTGGCGTCCTGCCAGCCTACTAGTCTGTCTGGCGTCCTGCCAGCCTACTAGTCTGTCTGGCGTCCTGCCAGCCTACTAGTCTGTCTGCCGTCCTGCCAGCCTACTAGCCTGTCTAGCGTCCTGCCAGCCTACTAGTCGGTCTTGCGTCCTGCCAGCCTACTATTCGGTCTGGTGTCCTGCCAGCCTAATAGTCTATCTGTCGTCCTGTCAGCCTACTAGCCTGTCTGGCGTCCTGCCAGCCTACAAGCCTGTCTGGCGTCCTGCCAGCCTACTAGTCTGTCTGCCGTCCTGCCAGCCTATTAGTCTGTCTTGCGTCCTGCCAGCCTATTAGCCTGTCTGGCGTCCTGCCAGCCTACTAGTCTGTCTGGCGTCCTGCCAGCCTATTAGCCTGTCTGGCGTCCTGCCAGCCTACTAGCCTGTTTGCCGTCATGCCAGCCTACTAGCCTTTATATCGTCCTGCCAGCCTACTAGCCTGTCTGGCGTCCTGCCAGCCAATTAGCCTGTCTATCGTCCTGCCAGCCTACCAGCCTGTCTGGCGTCCTGCCAGCCTACTAGTCTGTCTATCGTCCTGCCAGCCTACTAATCTGTCTGGCGTCCTGCCAGCCTACTAGTCTGTCTGGCGTCCTGCCAGCCTACTAGACTGTCTGGCGTCATGCAGGCCTACAAATCTGTCTGGCATCATGCAGGCCTACAAGTCTGCCATCCTGCCAGCCTACAAGTCTTTCTGGCGTCCTGCCAGCCTACTAGTCTGTCTGGCGTCCTGCCAGCCTACTAGTCTGTCTGGCGTCCTGCCAGCCTAATAGTCTGTCTGGCGTCCTGCCAGCCTACTAGTCTGTCTGGCGTCCTGCCAGCCTACTAGTCTGTCTGGCGTCCTGCCAGCCTACTAGTCTGTCTGGCGTCCTGCCAGCCTACTAGTCTGTCTGGCGTCCTGCCAGCCTACTAGTCTGTCTGGCGTCCTGCCAGCCTACTAGTCTGTCTGGCGTCCTGCCAGCCTACTAGTCTGTCTGGCGTCCTGCCAGCCTACTAGTCTGTCTGGCGTCCTGCCAGCCTACTAGTCTGTCTGGCGTCCTGCCAGCCTACTAGTCTGTCTGGCGTCCTGCCAGCCTACTAGTCTGTCTGGCGTCCTGCCAGCCTACTAGTCTGTCTGGCGTCCTGCCAGCCTACTAGTCTGTCTGGCGTCCTGCCAGCCTACTAGCCTGTCTGGCGTCCTGCCAGCCTACTAGTCTGTCTGGCGTCCTGCCAGCCTACTAGTCTGTCTGGCGTCCTGCCAGCCTACTAGTCTGTCTGGCGTCCTGCCAGCCTACTAGTCTGTCTGGCGTCCTGCCAGCCTACTAGTCTGTCTGGCGTCCTGCCAGCCTACTAGTCTGTCTGGCGTCCTGCCAGCCTACTAGTCTGTCTGGCGTCCTGCCAGCCTACTAGTCTGTCTGGCGTCCTGCCAGCCTACTAGTCTGTCTGGCGTCCTGCCAGCCTACTAGTCTGTCTGGCGTCCTGCCAGCCTACTAGTCTGTCTGGCGTCCTGCCAGCCTACTAGTCTGTCTGGCGTCCTGCCAGCCTACTAGTCTGTCTGGCGTCCTGCCAGCCTACTAGTCTGTCTGGCGTCCTGCCAGCCTACTAGTCTGTCTGGCGTCCTGCCAGCCTACTAGTCTGTCTGGCGTCCTGCCAGCCTACTAGCCTGTCTGGCGTCCTGCCAGCCTACTTGTCTGTCAGGCGTCCTGCCAGCCTACTAGCCTGTCTGGCGTCCTGCCAGCCTACTAGCCTGTCTGGCGTCCTGCCAGCCTACTAGCCTGTCTGGCGTCCTGCCAGCCTACTAGTCTGTCTGGCGTCCTGCCAGCCTACTAGCCTGTCTGGCGTCCTGCCAGCCTACTAGTCTGTCTGGCGTCCTGCCAGCCTACTAGTCTGTCTGGCGTCCTGCCAGCCTACTAGTCTGTCTGGCGTCCTGCCAGCCTACTAGTCTGTCTGGCGTCCTGCCAGCCTACTAGTCTGTCTGGCGTCCTGCCAGCCTACTAGTCTGTCTGGCGTCCTGCCAGCCTACTAGTCTGTCTGGCGTCCTGCCAGCCTACTAGTCTGTCTGGCGTCCTGCCAGCCTACTAGTCTGTCTGGCGTCCTGCCAGCCTACTAGTCTGTCTGGCGTCCTGCCAGCCTACTAGCCTCTGTCTGGCGTCCTGCCAGCCTACTAGTCTGTCTGGCGTCCTGCCAGCCTACTAGTCTGTCTGGCGTCCTGCCAGCCTACTAGTCTGTCTGGCGTCCTGCCAGCCTACTAGTCTGTCTGGCGTCCTGCCAGCCTACTAGTCTGTCTGGCGTCCTGCCAGCCTACTAGTCTGTCTGGCGTCCTGCCAGCCTACTAGTCTGTCTGGCGTCCTGCCAGCCTACTAGTCTGTCTGGCGTCCTGCCAGCCTACTAGTCTGTCTGGCGTCCTGCCAGCCTACTAGTCTGTCTGGCGTCCTGCCAGCCTACTAGTCGGTCTGGCGTCCTGCCAGCCTACTAGTCTGTCTGGCGTCCTGCCAGCCTACTAGTCTGTCTGGCGTCCTGCCAGCCTACTAGTCTGTCTGGCGTCCTGCCAGCCTACTAGTCTGTCTGGCGTCCTGCCAGCCTACTAGTCTGTCTGGCGTCCTGCCAGCCTACTAGCCTGTCTGGCGTCCTGCCAGCCTACTAGTCTGTCTGGCGTCCTGCCAGCCTACTAGTCTGTCTGGCGTCCTGCCAGCCTATTAGCCTGTCTGGCGTCCTGCCAGCCTACTAGCCTGTCTGGCGTCCTGCCAGCCTACTAGCCTGTCTGGCGTCCTGCCAGCCTACTAGCCTGTCTGGCGTCCTGCCAGCCTACTAGCCTGTCTGGCGTCCTGCCAGCCTACTAGTCTGTCTGGCGTCCTGCCAGCCTACTAGTCTGTCTGGCGTCCTGCCAGCCTACTAGTCTGTCTATCGTCCTGCCAGCCTACTAATCTGTCTGGCGTCCTGCCAGCCTACTAGTCTGTCTGGCGTCCTGCCAGCCTACTAGTCTGTCTGGCGTCCTGCCAGCCTACAAGTCTGTCTGGCGTCATGCAGGCCTACAAGTCTGGCGTCCTGCCAGCCTACTAGCCTCTCTGGCGTCCTGCCAGCCTACTAGTCTGTCTGGCGTCCTGCCAGCCTACTAGTCTGTCTGGCGTCCTGCCAGCCTACTAGCCTGTCTGGCGTCCTGCCAGCCTACTAGCCTGTCTGGCGTCCTGCCAGCCTACTAGCCTGTCTGGCGTCCTGCCAGCCTAATAGTCTATCTGGCGTCCTGCCAGCCTACTATTCTGTCTGGCTTCCTGCCAGCCTACTAGTCTGTCTGGCGTCCTGCCAGCCTACTAGTCGGTCTGGCGTCCTGCCAGCCTACTAGTCTGTCTGGCGTCCTGCCAGCCTACTAGTCTGTCTGGCGTCCTGCCAGCCTACTAGCCTGTCTGGCGTCCTGCCAGCCTACTAGTCTGTCTGGCGTCCTGCCAGCCTACTAGTCTGTCTGGCGTCCTGCCAGCCTAATAGTCTGTCTGGCGTCCTGCCAGCCTACTAGCCTGTCTGGCGTCCTGCCAGCCTACTAGCCTGTCTGGCGTCCTGCCAGCCTACTAGTCTGTCTGGCGTCCTGCCAGCCTACTAGTCTGTCTGGCGTCCTGCCAGCCTACTAGTCTGTCTGGCGTCCTGCCAGCCTACTAGCTGTCTGGCGTCTGCCAGCCTACTAGCGTCCGTCCTGCCAGCCTACTAGTCTGTCTGGCGTCCTGCCAGCCTACTAGTCTGTCTGCTGTCTGGCGTCCTGCCAGCCTAGTCTGTCTGGCGTAGCCTGTCTGTCTGGCGTCCTGCCAGCCTACTAGTCTGTCTGGCGTCCTGCCAGCCTACTAGTCTGTCTGGCGTCCTGCCAGCCTACTAGTCTGTCTGGCGTCCTGCCAGCCTACTAGCCTGTCTGGCGTCCTGCCAGCCTACTAGTCTGTCTGGCGTCCTGCCAGCCTACTATTCTGTCTGGCGTCCTGCCAGCCTAATAGTCTATCTGTCGTCCTGCCAGCCTACTAGCCTGTCTGGCGTCCTGCCAGCCTACTAGTCTGTCTGGCGTCCTGCCAGCCTACTAGTCTGTCTGGCGTCCTGCCAGCCTACTAGTCTGTCTTGCGTCCTGCCAGCCTATTAGCCTGTCTGGGGTCCTGCCAGCCTACTAGTCTGTCTGGCGTCCTGCCAGCCTATTAGCCTGTCTGGCGTCCTGCCAGCCTACTAGCCTGTCTGGCGTCCTGCCAGCCTACTAGCCTGTCTATCGTCCTGCCAGCCTACTAGCCTGTCTGGCGTCCTGCCAGCCAACTAGCCTGTCTATCGTCCTGCCAGCCTACTAGCCTGTCTGGCGTCCTGCCAGCCTACTAGTCTGTCTATCGTCCTGCCAGCCTACTAATCTGTCTGGCGTCCTGCCAGCCTACTAGTCTGTCTGGCGTCCTGCCAGCCTACTAGACTGTCTGGCGTCCTGCCAGCCTACTAGTCTGTCTGGCGTCATGCAGGCCTACAAGTCTGCCGTCCTGCCAGCCTACTAGTCTGTCTGGCGTCCTGCCAGCCTACTAGTCTGTCTGGCGTCCTGCCAGCCTACTAGTCTGTCTGGCGTCCTGCCAGCCTACTAGTCTGTCTGGCGTCCTGCCAGCCTACTAGTCTGTCTGGCGTCCTGCCAGCCTAGTAGTCTGTCTGGTCCTGCCAGCCGTCCTGGCGTCCAGCCTACTAGTCTGTCTGGCGTCCTGCCAGCCTACTAGTCTGTCTGGCGTCCTGCCAGCCTACTAGTCTGTCTGGCGTCCTGCCAGCCTACTAGTCTGTCTGGCGTCCTGCCAGCCTACTAGTCTGTCTGGCGTCCTGCCAGCCTACTAGTCTGTCTGGCGTCCTGCCAGCCTACTAGTCTGTCTGGCGTCCTGCCAGCCTACTAGTCTGTCTGGCGTCCTGCCAGCCTACTAGTCTGTCTGGCGTCCTGCCAGCCTACTAGTCTGTCTGGCGTCCTGCCAGCCTACTAGTCTGTCTGGCGTCCTGCCAGCCTACTAGTCTGTCTGGCGTCCTGCCAGCCTACTAGTCTGTCTGGCGTCCTGCCAGCCTACTAGCCTGTCTGGCGTCCTGCCAGCCTACTAGTCTGTCTGGCGTCCTGCCAGCCTACTAGTCTGTCTGGCGTCCTGCCAGCCTACTAGCCTGTCTGGCGTCCTGCCAGCCTACTAGTCTGTCTGGCGTCCTGCCAGCCTACTAGTCTGTCTGGCGTCCTGCCAGCCTACTAGTCTGTCTGGCGTCCTGCCAGCCTACTAGTCTGTCTGGCGTCCTGCCAGCCTACTAGTCTGTCTGGCGTCCTGCCAGCCTACTAGTCTGTCTGGCGTCCTGCCAGCCTACTAGTCTGTCTGGCGTCCTGCCAGCCTACTAGTCTGTCTGGCGTCCTGCCAGCCTACTAGTCTGTCTGGCGTCCTGCCAGCCTACTAGTCTGTCTGGCGTCCTGCCAGCCTACTAGTCTGTCTGGCGTCCTGCCAGCCTACTAGTCTGTCTGGCGTCCTGCCAGCCTACTAGTCGGTCTGGCGTCCTGCCAGCCTACTAGTCTGTCTGGCGTCCTGCCAGCCTACTAGTCTGTCTGGCGTCCTGCCAGCCTACTAGCCTGTCTGGCGTCCTGCCAGCCTACTAGTCTGTCTGGCGTCCTGCCAGCCTACTAGCCTGTCTGGCGTCCTGCCAGCCTACTAGCCTGTCTGGCGTCCTGCCAGCCTACTAGCCTGTCTGGCGTCCTGCCAGCCTACTAGCCTGTCTGGCGTCCTGCCAGCCTACTAGTCTGTCTGGCGTCCTGCCAGCCTACTAGTCTGTCTGGCGTCCTGCCAGCCTACTAGTCTGTCTGGCGTCCTGCCAGCCTACTAGTCTGTCTGGCGTCCTGCCAGCCTACTAGTCTGTCTGGCGTCCTGCCAGCCTACTAGTCTGTCTGGCGTCCTGCCAGCCTACTATTCTGTCTGGCGTCCTGCCAGCCTACTAAGTCTGGCGTCCTGCCAGCCTACTAGTCTGTCTGGCGTCCTGCCAGCCTACTAGTCTGTCTGGCGTCCTGCCAGCCTACTAGTCTGTCTGGCGTCCTGCCAGCCTACTAGTCTGTCTGGCGTCCTGCCAGCCTACTAGTCTGTCTGGCGTCCTGCCAGCCTACTAGTCTGTCTGGCGTCCTGCCAGCCTACTAGTCTGTCTGGCGTCCTGCCAGCCTACTAGTCTGTCTGGCGTCCTGCCAGCCTACTAGTCTGTCTGGCGTCCTGCCAGCCTACTAGTCTGTCTGGCGTCCTGCCAGCCTACTAGTCTGTCTGGCGTCCTGCCAGCCTACTAGTCTGTCTGGCGTCCTGCCAGCCTACTAGTCTGTCTGGCGTCCTGCCAGCCTACTAGTCTGTCTGGCGTCCTGCCAGCATACTAGCCTGTCTGGCGTCCTGCCAGCCTACTAGTCTGTCTGGCGTCCTGCCAGCCTTTTAGCCTGTCTTGCGTCCTGCCAGCCTATTAGCTTGTCTGGCGTCCTACCAGCCTACTAGTCTGTCTGGCGTCCTGCCAGCCTATTAGCCTGTCTGGCGTCCTGCCAGCCTACAAGCCTGTTTGCCGTCATGCCAGCCTACTAGCCTGTCTATCGTCCTGCCAGCCTACTAGCCTGTCTGGCGTCCTGCCAGCCTACTAGCCTGTCTATCTTCCTGCCAGCCTACTAATCTGTCTGGCGTCCTGATAGCCTACTAGTCTGTCTGGCATCCTGCCAGCCTACTAGTCTGTCTATCGTCCTGCCAGCCTACTAATCTGTCTGGCGTCCTGCCAGCCTACTAGTCTGTCTGGCGTCTGCCAGCCTACTAGTCTGTCTGGCGTCATGCAGGCCTACAAATCTGTCTGGCGTCATGCAGGCCTACAAGTCTGGCGTCCTGCCAGCCTACTAGCCTCTCTGGCGTCCTGCCAGCCTACTAGTCTGTCTGGCGTCCTGCCAGCCGACTAGTCTGTCTGCTATCCTGCCAGCCTACTAGTTTGTCTGGCGTCCTGCCAGCCTACTAGCCTGTCTGGCGTCCTGCCAGCCTACTAGCCGGTCTGGCGTCCTGCCAGCCTAATAGTCTATCTGGCGTCCTGCCAGCCTACTATTCTGTCTGGCTTCCTGCCAGCCTACTAGTCTGTCCGGCGTCCTGCCAGCCTACTAGTCGGTCTGGCGTCCTGCCAGCCTACTTGTCTGTCTGGCGTCCTGCCAGCCTACTAGTCTGTCTGCCGTCCTGCCAGCCTACTAGCCTGTCTAGCGTCCTGCCAGCCTACTAGCCTGTCTGGCGTCCTGCCAGCCTACTAGTCGGTCTGGCGTCCTGCCAGCCTAATAGTCTATCTGTCGTCCTGCCAGCCTACTAGCCTGTCTGGCGTCCTGCCAGCCTACAAGCCTGTCTGGCGTCCTGCCAGCCTACTAGTCTGTCTGCCGTCCTGCCAGCCTATTAGTCTGTCTTGCGTCCAGCCAGCCTATTAGCCTGTCTGGGGTCCTGCCAGCCTACTAGTCTGTCTGGCGTCCTGCCAGCCTATTAGCCTGTCTGGCGTCCTGCCAGCCTACTAGCCTGTTTGCCGTCATGCCAGCCTACTAGCCTTTATATCGTCCTGCCAGCCTACTAGCCTGTCTGGCGTCCTGCCAGCCAATTAGCCTGTCTATCGTCCTGCCAGCCTACCAGCCTGTCTGGCGTCCTGCCAGCCTACTAGTCTGTCTATCGTCCTGCCAGCCTACTAATCTGTCTGGCGTCCTGCCAGCCTACTAGTCTGTCTGGCGTCCTGCCAGCCTACTAGTCTGTCTGGCGTCATGCAGGCCTACAAATCTGTCTGGCGTCATGCAGGCCTACAAGTCTGCCATCCTGCCAGCCTACTAGTCTGTCTGGCGTCCTGCCAGCCTACTAGTCTGTCTGGCGTCCTGCCAGCCTACTAGTCTGTCTGGCGTCCTGCCAGCCTACTAGTCTGTCTGGCGTCCTGCCAGCCTACTAGTCTGTCTGGCGTCCTGCCAGCCTACTAGTCTGTCTGGCGTCCTTCCAGCCTACTAGTCTGTCTGGCGTCCTGCCAGCCTACTAGTCTGTCTGGCGTCCTGCCAGCCTACTAGTCTGTCTGGCGTCCTGCCAGCCTACTAGTCTGTCTGGCGTCCTGCCAGCCTACTGGTCTGTCTGGCTTCCTGCCAGCCTTCTAGTCTGTCTGGCGTTCTGGCAGCCTACTAGTCGGTCTGGCGTCCTGCCAGGCTACTAGTCTGGCGTCCTGCCAGCCTACTAGTCAGTCTGGCGTCCTGCCAGCCTACTACTCTGTCTGGCGTTCTGCCAGCCTACTAGTCTGTCTGCCGTCCTGCCAGGCTACTAGTCTGGCGTCCTGCCAGCCTACTAGTCTGTCTGGCGTCCTGCCAGCCTACTAGTCTGTCTGGCGTCCTGCCAGCCTACTAGTCTGTCTGGCGTCCTGCCA
This sequence comes from Procambarus clarkii, assembly GCF_020424385.1. NCBI lineage: Eukaryota > Metazoa > Arthropoda > Malacostraca > Decapoda > Cambaridae > Procambarus > Procambarus clarkii. The sequence continues at coordinate 103,924 of NW_025555765.1, forward strand.
GCCTACTAGTCGGTCTGGCGTCCTGCCAGCCTACTAGTCTGTCTGGCGTCCTGCCAGCCTACTAGTCTGTCTGGCGTCCTGCCAGCCTACTAGTCTGTCTGGCGTCCTGCCAGCCTACTAGTCTGTCTGGCGTCCTGCCAGCCTACTAGTCTGTCTGGCGTCCTGCCAGCCTACTAGTCTGTCTGGCGTCCTGCCAGCCTACTAGTCTGTCTGGCGTCCTGCCAGCCTACTAGTCTGTCTGGCGTCCTGCCAGCCTACTAGTCTGTCTGGCGTCCTGCCAGCCTACTAGTCTGTCTGGCGTCCTGCCAGCCTACTAGTCTGTCTGGCGTCCTGCCAGCCTACTAGTCTGTCTGGCGTCCTGCCAGCCTACTAGTCTGTCTGGCGTCCTGCCAGCCTACTAGCCTGTCTGGCGTCCTGCCAGCCTACTAGTCTGTCTGGCGTCCTGCCAGCCTGTCTGGCGTCCTAGCCTGTCTTGCGTCCTGCCAGCCTAGCCTGTCTAGCGTCCTGCCTCTGGCGTCCTACCAGCCTACTAGTCTGTCTGGCGTCCTGCCAGCCTATTAGCCTGTCTGGCGTCCTGCCAGCCTACAAGCCTGTTTGCCGTCATGCCAGCCTACTAGCCTGTCTATCGTCCTGCCAGCCTACTAGCCTGTCTGGCGTCCTGCCAGCCTACTAGCCTGTCTATCGTCCTGCCAGCCTACTAATCTGTCTGGCGTCCTGCCAGCCTACTAGTCTGTCTGGCGTCCTGCCAGCCTACTAGTCTGTCTGGCGTCCTGCCAGCCTACTAGTCTGTCTGGCGTCCTGCCAGCCTACTAGTCTGTCTGGCGTCCTGCCAGCCTACTAGTCTGTATGGCGTCTGCCAGCCTACTAGTCTGTCTGGCGTCCTGCCAGCCTACTAGTCGGTCTGGCGTCCTGCCAGCCTACTAGTCTGTCTGGCGTCCTGCCAGCCTACTAGTCTGTCTGGCGTCCTGCCAGCCTACTAGTCTGTCTGGCGTCCTGCCAGCCTACTAGCCTGTCTGGCGTCCTGCCAGCCTACTAGTCTGTCTGGCGTCCTGCCAGCCTACTAGTCTGTCTGGCGTCCTGCCAGCCTACTAGTCTGTCTGGCGTCCTGCCAGCCTACTAGTCTGTCTGGCGTCCTGCCAGCCTACTAGTCTGTCTGGCGTCCTGCCAGCCTACTAGTCTGGCGTCCTGCCAGCCTACTAGTCTGTCTGGCGTCCTGCCAGCCTACTAGTCTGTCTGGCGTCCTGCCAGCCTACTAGTCTGTCTGGCGTCCTGCCAGCCTACTAGTCTGTCTGGCGTCCTGCCAGCCTACTAGTCTGTCTGGCGTCCTGCCAGCCTACTAGTCTGTCTGGCGTCCTGCCAGCCTACTAGTCTGTCTGGCGTCCTGCCAGCCTACTAGTCTGTCTGGCGTCCTGCCAGCCTACTAGTCTGTCTGGCGTCCTGCCAGCCTACTAGTCTGTCTGGCGTCCTGCCAGCCTACTAGTCTGTCTGGCGTCCTGCCAGCCTACTAGTCTGTCTGGCGTCCTGCCAGCCTACTAGTCTGTCTGGCGTCCTGCCAGGCGTCCTGCCAGCCTACTAGTCTGTCTGGCGTCCTGCCAGCCTACTAGTCTGTATGGCGTCCTGCCAGCCTACTAGTCTGTCTGGCGTCCTGCCAGCCTACTAGTCTGTCTGGCGTCCTGCCAGCCTACTAGTCTGTCTGGCGTCCTGCCAGCCTACTAGCCTGTCTGGCGTCCTGCCAGCCTACTAGCCTGTCTGGCGTCCTGCCAGCCTACTAGTCTGTCTGGCGTCCTGCCAGCCTACTAGCCTGTCTGGCGTCCTGCCAGCCTACTAGTCTGTCTGGCGTCCTGCCAGCCTACTAGCCTGTCTGGCGTCCTGCCAGCCTACTAGCCTGTCTGGCGTCCTGCCAGCCTACTAGCCTGTCTGGCGTCCTGCCAGCCTACTAGCCTGTCTATCGTCCTGCCAGCCTACTAGCCTGTCTGGCGTCCTGCCAGCCTACTAGTCTGTCTGGCGTCCTGCCAGCCTACTAGTCTGTCTGGCGTCCTGCCAGCCTACTAGTCTGTCTGGCGTCCTGCCAGCCTACTAGTCTGTCTGGCGTCCTGCCAGCCTACTAGTCTGTCTGGCGTCCTGCCAGCCTACTAGTCTGTCTGGCGTCCTGCCAGCCTACTAGTCTGTCTGGCGTCCTGCCAGCCTACTAGTCTGTCTGGCGTCCTGCCAGCCTACTAGTCTGTCTGGCGTCCTGCCAGCCTACTAGTCTGTCTGGCGTCCTGCCAGCCTACTAGTCTGTCTGGCGTCCTGCCAGCCTACTAGTCTGTCTGGCGTCCTGCCAGCCTACTAGCCTGTCTGGCGTCCTGCCAGCCTACTAGTCTGTCTGGCGTCCTGCCAGCCTACTAGTCTGTCTGGCGTCCTGCCAGCCTACTTGTCTGTCTGGCGTCCTGCCAGCCTACTAGCCTGTCTGGCGTCCTGCCAGCCTACTAGTCTGTCTGGCGTCCTGCCAGCCTACTAGTCTCTCTGCCGTCCTGCCAGCCTACTAGTCTGTCTGGCGTCCTGCCAGCCTACTAGTCTGTCTGGCGTCCTGCCAGCCTACTAGTCTGTCTGGCGTCCTGCCAGCCTACTAGTCTGTCTGGCGTCCTGCCAGCCTACTAGTCTGTCTGGCGTCCTGCCAGCCTACTAGTCTGTCTGGCGTCCTGCCAGCCTACTAGTCTGTCTGGCGTCCTGCCAGCCTACTAGTCTGTCTGGCGTCCTGCCAGCCTACTAGTCTGTCTGGCGTCCTGCCAGCCTACTAGTCTGTCTGGCGTCCTGCCAGCCTACTAGTCTGTCTGTCTGGCGTCCTGCCAGCCTACTAGTCTGTCTGGCGTCCTGCCAGCCTACTAGTCCTGCCAGCCTACTAGTCTGGCGTCCTGCCAGCCTACTAGTCTGTCTGGCGTCCTGCCAGCCTACTAGTCTGTCTGGCGTCCTGCCAGCCTACTAGTCTGTCTGGCGTCCTGCCAGCCTACTAGTCTGTCTGGCGTCCTGCCAGCCTACTAGCCTGTCTGGCGTCCTGCCAGCCTACAAGTCTGTCTGGCGTCCTGCCAGCCTACTAGTCTGTCTGGCGTCCTGCCAGCCTACTAGTCTGTCTGGCGTCCTGCCAGCCTACTAGTCTGTCTGGCGTCCTGCCAGCCTACTAGTCTGTCTGGCGTCCTGCCAGCCTACTAGTCTGTCTGGCGTCCTGCCAGCCTACTAGTCGGTCTGGCGTCCTGCCAGCCTACTAGTCTGTCTGGCGTCCTGCCAGCCTACTAGTCTGTCTGGCGTCCTGCCAGCCTACTAGTCTGTCTGGCGTCCTGCCAGCCTACTAGTCTGTCTGGCGTCCTGCCAGCCTACTAGTCTGTCTGGCGTCCTGCCAGCCTTTTAGCCTGTCTTGCGTCCTGCCAGCCTATTAGCCTGTCTGGCGTCCTGCCAGCCTACTAGTCTGTCTGGCGTCCTGCCAGCCTATTAGCCTGTCTGGCGTCCTGCCAGCCTACAAGCCTGTTTGCCGTCATGCCAGCCTACTAGCCTGTCTATCGTCCTGCCAGCCTACTAGCCTGTCTGGCGTCCTGCCAGCCTACTAGTCTGTCTATCGTCCTGCCAGCCTACTAATCTGTCTGGCGTCCTGCCAGCCTACTAGTCTGTCTGGCGTCCTGCCAGCCTACTAGTCTGTCTGGCGTCCTGCCAGCCTACTAATCTGTCTGGCGTCCTGCCAGCCTACTAGTCTGTATGGCGTCCTGCCAGCCTACTAGTCTGTCTGGCGTCCTGCAGACCTAATAGTCTGTCTGGAGGTCTGCAGACCTACTAGTCTGGCGTCCTGCCAGCCTACTAGCCTGTCTGGCGTCCTGCCAGCCTACTAGTCTGTCTGGCGTCCTGCCAGCCTACTAGTCTGTCTGGCGTCCTGCCAGCCTACTAGTCTGTCTGGCGTCCTGCCAGCCTACTAGCCTGTCTGGCGTCCTGCCAGCCTACTAGTCTGTCTGGCGTCCTGCCAGCCTACTAGTCTGTCTGGCGTCCTGCCAGCCTACTAGTCTGTCTGGCGTCCTGCCAGCCTACTAGTCTGTCTGGCGTCCTGCCAGCCTACTAGTCTGTCTGGCGTCCTGCCAGCCTACTAGTCTGTCTGGCGTCCTGCCAGCCTACTAGTCTGTCTGGCGTCCTGCCAGCCTACAAGTCGGTCTGGCATCCTGCCAGCCTACAAGTCTGTCTGTCTCCCAGCCAGCGTACTAGTCTGTCTGGCCTCCTGCCAGCCTACTAGCCTGTCCGGCGTCCTGACAGCCTATTTGTCTGCCTGACGTTCTGCCAGTCTACCAGTCTGTCTGGAGTCCTTCCAGCCTACTAGTCTGTCTGCCGTCCTGCAAGCCTTCTAGTCGTGCGTCCTACCAGCCTACTAGCTTTTGTGACGTCCTGCTATCCTACTAGTCGGTCTGGCGTCCTGCCAGCCTACTAACCTCTCTGGCGTCCTGCCAGCCTACTAGCCTGTCTGTCGCCCTGCCAGCCTACTAGCCTGTCTGGCGTCCTGCCAGCCTACTAGCCTGTCTGGCGTCCTGCCAGCCTACTAGTCTGTCTGGCGTCCTGC